>JBAMAW010001185.1:0-28059 GCA_037043295.1 Amiota minor
ATATAAAAAGATGCAGGTATAGATATATATATGAGAAAATAAAAAAGTAAGAGAAAATAGACAACATCAAATAGAGTCTTACAACTATCATTGTCATAGTTGACTTTACTAAACTTTTTTGTTGCTGATGTTGCCGTCATGAGTCCTGCTTAACTTTATTGTTTAAGTTACATTTTCATTCTTTCATTTATATATTTTTATGCACCTCATTTCCAGTAGTTTGATGCCTACATTGTCTCTATTTCCTTTTATATCTCTAAAGTCAGTTTGCTTTTGGGTTTCGTTGTGCATCTTCATTTGATATACAAAAAATATAACAAGAATCTGACATCAAACTTTGTTTGAGTTTGAATGCTCAAAGGACATTAAAATTCAATACACATATCGAAATAAAGGAGAAACACGAGTTTGTTCGATATCTTCCTCTTATGCTTATGATTATGTTCTTAGTATCTTCTTTTATTTTATAGATTTTTATTTATCATGAAAAAGTTATAAAGTTGTTCAACGTTATTTGCTTTCCAATAAATTCAATATAAAAAAAAAAAGATGTTACTACCAATTTGAATGACGCTGACAACAACAACATCAGCAGCAACAAGGCCATTTCATAAACATTTGACATCAGTCAAATGTTGTCAAGAATGAGAGGAGAAACATGTTTTGTTATGAAATAAATTTTATTGAAAAATAAAACAACGACCGAAAGGAACACACGCATAAAATGCACATTTTAATATATTTGTATGCAAATATGTTTGTGTAGGATTCATGCACTAAAGAATATTATAAATTGCTTACCATTTTGCCTGTAGGATGATAAAGCAATTGGGAATTCGCGGCAAAGTGGAAATTGTAAAAGTGTAATTCAAACTAAACACTGAGACACTTGTGCGTATGAGTAATATTAGTTTGGTTACCACATTCTCCGCACTTCATAAGTTTTCATTCATATTGAATTCTATTAATTGTTTTCTTTTTGTAGAAATGCGCTGCCTTAAATACAATATTGTACAATTGACGCCTCGAAGTATGCTACAAAAAGTTTTGGAATCGATTGTAGTTGGAATTTTTTTATTTTTGAAGTGAAATTTCTTTAGCAAAATCCAAAAATATGAAAATTAAATATGATGAAAATTAAAATTTATTCTTCTCTTATTCATAAAACAACTTGAATTAAACTATATACAAAACAATAAAAAAAAAACAACTTATATTAACAAGTGGGGAACAGTTGAATATAAATCTGAATTTAATTATTTTCAAGACATGTGTAGCTTAGAAGAAAGTGGAAAGTAAGAACTGACTTTAAATAATAGCAAACATGCATTTGGTATAGTGAAAATATTCTAGAACAATGGAATAGATTGTGATAAAAAAACAGATTTTTGATTGATTTATTATTCATATGTTATAAAGATAAATTCATGTTTTAAACAATTTCAATCCAAAAAGACCTTACAAATTTACTTATAGATGACATAGTTTTAATTGATTATTGAAGTGTTCAAATTGTACCCAATCATCTGTATTTTGAAAATTTTAATTTAAGATAAAAACAGAAATAAGAGTTTAATGAACAAACTGTTGTTATATAAAAGTTCAAAGTTTAATAAATTTCAACCATCAAATTGAAGGCCACAAATATCTAGAACGATGTACACAACTATGCATATGCAAAAAATATCGGTTCTCGTATTTGTCTGTCTATCGACGATATTTCTAACAAGAAGAATAACAAGAAGAAAAAGAATAAGTGCGCCATTGAATATGCAACAAAGTTTGCAACTTTATTTGCAATTATGTAGAAAGAATTCTCACACCTTCAGTGACGATGTGTGGAAAATCCTTAGACAAGAATGATATTGATATGATTCAGGACACAGAAGTAATCATACAATATTATAACAAGAAAGTTACAAAATTGGCTGTTCACCTAGATGAATCTGAAGATGAATATGGTGACAAGATTTAATTTATAGTTTGTACGTTATTTTTATAGAAAGAGTGAAGTTTTTCGTATGGTTAACAAAATATAATCAAAGGAACATTGAACTCAGAAAATACACAAGTCATTTAAGGAACACATTTGCAAGAACCTAACCTAAGTAAGCGAGGCAACATTAATCAAAATACTGTCTTTTACTGGTAACAACTAGAACTACAAACAAAACACCTCACATACCCTGAAACTTACCTTATCATTATATATTTATATTTGAATTCTGGTACTTATGTGCTAGGCTTATACGTCTATGTCTATTGTTGGGTCCTGTTTTGTTGTCAGTGAATTATTTATTTATTGCAACTGAAGCAAAGGGAAATGGGTGAAGAAACGAATGTGGCACAAAGCACAGATGACTACTACCTGCATATGTATTGCCAATATGTGAATATGTGATTATATGTTTGTATCTAAGTCAAGTAAATTCGCTTCAATGATATGTTGAATCAATGGAATTTTAGTCTTACAACATTGGATGTGTTTTTCGCCTTTGTCGACTGGTGGCGCCGGCAATGTCTATTTGTTGTTCTTTCCTCTACTATTTGATATCATAAAAACACTTTTATGTTCCTAGAGTTTTTCTTTTTTCATGTGAATGAGAAAATGATGAAGAAATGGAATAAGTGCAAGGATGACAAACGTCGGGAAAGTTTTTATTCATTGTTTTTGTTTTCTCATATCCTTTTATAAAAAATATCTTCCTTTGTTCAGTTCTTCTTTTAAGAAATATAACATTTTTTGTGAATATTTTATATAAATGACGTTAGATTTGTCAGGTAAAAATATTAAGTTGTTCAAGTTTAAATCTAATTTAAAGTTATAAAAGTAAATATTGAACCAATTTTATCTTCAAACACAACAAATGAGTCGTGGATTCAATAAGAGAGTGGGATACATTAACCTTGACATTGTATGATTGGCAAATCGGTAGTACAGTTATGATGAGGCTGTAACTATTGGTAATGCCAAGTTAAGTAATATTGTTCTTAAATAATTTATTATTTGATCGATGCTTTTAAGTTTGCTTAAGGTCTTGTTATGATTAGAGGATTTAAGTCAAAGTCTTTGGTGTAGAGTAAGCGTGTAAAGAGTGAATTTATTTTAGGTCCACTTCTTGTAAGTTTCATATATTTAGATTACAAGTGTCTTTTTCAACAGTTGATAATAACCCAGTGGAAATGAAATATACATAAATTCTCTTTGGTAAATATTTAATTTGTTTTAATATCTTTTCAAAGAATCATAGCGTTTTGAAATACCAGGAAATTTTTTGATTTTTTCGTTTAAAGTTTTACCCATTTTCATTTAACACATTTTTTTTTTTTTCATTTTCAAGTAAATAATCTCCTTATAAAAACAAAGACGCTATTACAAATAATCCCTCAAAAATTCTCGATTCATTCGAAATCATTAATCCATTCCTTCTAGAATTGTATTAAATTTCTATTTGCTTTTTATATCACTTTACTTTTAATTTTCTCACATCTTACTGAAATAAGTTTATCTCTTCGCTTGCTTTTAGTTTTAATTTACTTTTAAATCATCTTAGAAAAAGTTTTTAATTATTTTCCACCTTCTGTTTCTTTACATATTATCTATATCGCTCAATCTTACCCATTTCTCTTCATTCTCTACAGTCTCCCTTATAATTATGTAAAGTGGTGGTGTAATGTCCTTTGTATTATTACAATGCTTCATAGTTTTAGTTATGCAAATGGTCATGGATAAGAATTGATATGTTTGTGGTTCTTTTGAGCAGGAGATAGTCAATGAGCAGACAAGTAAAATTATATTAAAAATATTTCCTGTAGATTAATTAGACGAATGCATTTACTATTACTACATGATAATTAAAAGCAAGTCGCACGCACCAAGGCCTAATAACATCATTAGGAAAGTTATTTTCAATAAACATATAGTTTGTGCCTCACGAGTTTGGTTTACTTTAGTTTTAGCAACAAGGAAAAGAGGAAAGGCAAGAAACAGAGTTGGATTCATGAGTTATTAATTAAATTGCTCATGGTGTGTTTGAATACCAGTGTGGGACGCACACCTATACAATTGGGATCGAACTACAAATGTGCTAAAAACAAACATAGTTTTTGTTGCCCAAGGCATTGGCACACTGTATATCAATTAGTATTAATATAATCCTGGATCCTTAGGCAACACATTTCTAGTGTATGCTGGTATAGCAAAACGTGACAAGTATGAAAGAAGCCTCAGGATGGTGGAAATTGTTGATTTGCTAGACCTATAAAGCAATTCATAATTTGAAAACCACAAAGCCAATAGAAATAATAAATTTCGAAGAGATAAGTCAGAGTTGTTGTACGATGATGAGCTGAGCTAAGTGCGACTAGCAGACAAGTAAATAAAAGAAGTGGGAAATATAAATTATATTGTGTATATATGGAGATGCTGCTCGAGGTGTTAACTGACCAACTGGGAACATGGACAAAGGGCACACTTTGAGTCGAATGCTGACGGTGTTTTAGTGACATTAAATATGACTAAACTACACAAATTAAAATTAATGATTCATTCTCTGTCTTTCACGAAGAATATAATCTCTACCTACGAAAAACCCACAAATACACTATAAAAAAAATTAAACTATAGAATTTTGATGATAAAAATACAGAACATCCGTAGACACTTTCAAAACATACTAACGGCTTATGGAGCCAAGCCAACAGATGTTCTGTCTTTTTATTTTGGTTGGTTGGTGTTTTTGTTTAAGAGCCAAAACTCATGAGGCTGTGAATTTTGGTCTGGATGACGCTGCTGATGCTACTTTGCTCATTTTCCTGTTTGGCATCGCTTCCATTAAGGTACCAGTGAGTAGACTTTGCTAAATGTTTGTGGTGTTGCTGAAAAAGCTTCTGATGTTGTTATTGCTGTTTTTGTTGTCCTTCTTGTTGATGTACCCAGGAGTACTGCTAACTCAGATATGCTCCCTCGCAAGGACATTCCCTGACTCGATTCCCGTCATGACTCATTTTGTTGGGTACAAGTCGCAACGGAAGTAGTTTTGTTTGTTCTTGCTGCTGTTGTGGTCTTATGTGTGTTTTATTGAAACATGTTTATGGTTCTTTATATTAGTATATATACCTACCTAGGTGTGCATGTATGAGGGGTCTGGGTCTGGCCACTTCAATTTATTTTGACCAACAAATGGTAGAGAGAAATGTATTGAAGTGAGGCACATAAAGATCAACTGCAAAACAAGACCATTTGCTTGTTTCGTTCCTAAAGAGCAGATATGAATGTTGAATATCATATTCAAGTCGAGTAAAAAGTTAAAAAAATAAATAAATATAAAAACTAAAATGGTGAACAAAATTAAAAGAATATTTCTTTTGGTTCACCGAAACTTAAATACTTTGCAAACTCATTTTTCCTTGTAATTTTAATTTATTTTGAATTTATGAATGACTTCATCATGCACTTGACATCTGAGTAGATAAAAAGAAATATCTCGACTCAGACAATACAAATACAAAGCAAAGTTATACGAGTAGTAATGCACGCTATTAAAAATTATTAAACGGAGTACAAAGCAACATTGTTTCCGAAAGTTTATGTATCTACTTCATCCTGTTTGTTTTGTTTGGATCTTCACATCTATGTGTTTCTTAGTATTTGTGGTAGTATAAATAAAAGGTATTTACCCTGAAACCTTTTATCGCCTTGTTTCATTATTATTGTTCTCATAAATAACTGGATAATTGTTTTGTTCCCAACAGTTGAATAACGTCTAAAAGTCCAATTAAAGGAACAATCAGCAAAAACAAGAATACAATGTCCTTTTCCCCATTAGTTTCCCTTTATTTACCCTTTTGCTTTCACTAAAGCTCACCGAGTGGCAAAATAACAAGGAAAATTAACGATTAAAAAATGTAAATTTTATATTCTACCTTCCCACTAGTCCTTTATCATTCACAGTTGATTTCCTGTTTAATATTTCTTGTAGCCTTTTCTTTTCGTTTAATATTTTTGTTCACAGTGTTTAGTGTTTACCCTAATTCATATTCTCGTCACTACTCTTACTTATTTTGCCCTTGACGTTGGCTACTTGCCCACTCTGACAGTCTTGGCATGCCAATTTGGCAGCAATTATCATCATCAGAGTAGTTTGTCTCCAACAACAGTCAAGACCAAGAATCAAGTAGTTTACCTTTTTTTGATTTGGTGTATGTCCAAGTAGCTTCGCTCTGTATTCAAACCTTTCCCAACCCACATAAGCGCACAATAAATAAAGGTTAATGACAGTCATAGGAGCAGGCTGAGGAATCAGGTTTGGCACATCAATGCATTGCTGTCGGCTTCGTTATAAACGACAAATTGGCAGCCGGAAAAGCCATCAAGTTGGTAACATCGGCACTGAAGTGGAGCACAAAAATCAGGAAAGATGGTGAAGAGACAATGATAGTGAAGTTGAGCAGAAGTAAAGAGTGAAGAAAAATTTAAAACAGGAAAAGTCTTTTTAAAACCACTTTAAATTAAAATATAAAATATAATATGTGGTGCCATTATAATAAATAAATTGAGGCATTTTATATTAAAAATGAAAAATACGAAAAATTAAATGGAAAATAAGTAAAGGAATAAATGATGTGATCCATGATGCCTTCACCATTGCTACTTCCGTTGATGAATGAATCGCTGTCCAATGTAGAAAGGACACGAATGGAGGAGCATCAAAAAAGACACATTAAAATGGGTTTTGAGAAAATTGAAGAGCACAAGACTGTTAGTCAGTCTGAATGGCTTGGTGAGCTTCTCAGTGAAAATTGTTTGACAGTGAAAGTCCCCTGTGTGTTCTCTGAGAATATGTGTCTTTGATAAGAAGCCACGAAAGTCATACTCTGCAAATTTGCATAATAATATTTACATAAGTTTTCAATTTTCTTCACTTTCAGGTTTTTTAAACCTAATAAAAAAGCAGCTATGATGTAGAAGTGAAATGGTCAAAGTGAAATTTCTTTGAAATTGAATCAAAATTGTTCATTCAAATGTTTTTCTTTGCAAAGTTTTAGTATTTAATAATGTAAACAAAGTAGATATAAAAGTCGACATGCCACTTGTTTGGAAAACGTGCTTTTTGTAAATGGTTAACAAGCAAGGGTTGTTTTGTGATTCTTTTTTAAATTTAAACTTCTTTTTGTGCAGCATATTTTCATAGCCAACATATATCATTATGATATCTTGGCATTTCTCCTTTATGCATACCTTCATATGATAATGTATAGGGTGTTTTTTTTTTTTTTATGTATGAAACCTTCAATTGACTTGGGAAATGTTGTCATCCAAAGCTTCACTGATCTGTGGCTTATCGGCGTAGATCAGAGACTCCACAAAACCCTACAAAAAATAGTCCACCGGATAAAATCGCACGATCTTGGGGGCCAATTCATGGGTCCACTATGCGAAATAATTAGTTCACCGAACATTTCTCTTAGTAAATAAATTGTGGCACGTGGCAACGTCTTGTTGAAACCACAGATGCTCCACATTAAGGGCGTTCAATAGTTACACAAAAAGTCGGTGATCATGGCCTTGTAGCGGTCTGCAATAAATGTAACATTCTCGCTGGAATTGTTTTTTAAGAAATATGGACCAATGGTTTGAAGGATCCATAGAGCACACCAAACAGAGACTTTTCCAGGTTGCAGCGATGTTTTGACAAATGGCATGAGGATTGACGTATTCATTCAACAAAAAATGAGATTCATCGTTTAACAAAAATTTAACACAGCCCCAATTGTTGAGCACGATGCCGAATGGACTCTTTCGGGTCTTCCTTGATACTACGCGTGTTCTCGTGTGGAGTAAAAGCGGTGTGCAAACGACTCGAGGTTGATCGATGGACAATTATGCCGATCGTTGAACCATGTTTTTCAGAACAAATCTGCACAATTTGCAGGCGTTGTTCAGGTGTCAGTCTATTATATGATGATGAAACAACAAACCAAATTAAACACAAAATAAGTGACTGCAAGCACAGACACTCACACATGCAAGCATGCATTCACAGATAAGCACTCATACACTAAATCAACATTGCTTCCGTCGTTTCTAACACTTCTTATTACAAAAAATCTTTCCCACACATCTTTCCTACGCATCCTCAATAACTAGAAAACTCAGCACCAACTGGAGCAGCATTTTGTAACGACAAAGTGAAAATTGTCGAAAGAGGAAACAGGAATCAATGCAGGAACACGTTTTCGTTGATTGCACAAAGCTGTCGCTGGCAAGGAACAAATTGATGTTCGAACACAATTTTTTGGTGATTTGTGTTTTCTCTCTGCTGGCTTGTGGCAATAGCCAAATAAGCTTCCATTAATGTGCTGTTGCTTATTAGGAGGATGCTTTCAAATTGTTCCAACTTTGTCGATAATCTTTATTACCTTTGTTGGGGTAGTGTGAGTAAACTCCTCCTATATGTTCGTGCATGATTTTTGTGTGAGTAAGTGTGTATGTCGTACATATACCTTACGATTCCTCATTACTTTGATCCAGTTTCTGCTTCTCCTGTACCATTTGCTTTGCTTCCAATACTTTGCTTTGTGTTGTTTTGCGTTTCTACACTTCATAGCACCTCTTTGTTTTCTCCATGAATATTGCTGGATAAAATAAATAAATAATTTATCAAAGCTGCACAGAAGTATTTTTGAGCTATAAAATAAAACGTTTTATTAATCATTAAGCATTATACCGAGTATGACGTTTTTATTTCCAACTTAGATCCACCGATTACATTTCTATTTTTATTTGGTTCTAAATTCCTAATGGCACTGAAACTGGTTCAAATGTTTATACGACATTAGGCCTATTTCTACATCTATCAATCTTTGTGTCATTTTCTCTTCATTTCTAGGTTTGGTTTTGTTTGTTAAATAATTTCCAGTATTTAGGTTTAACACGAGTTCTGGTAATGAATGAAAAATGTCATGACTACTGAAAGCAAATAACAGGATGTCAAAGAACATGAGCAAGGAATGATACAAATCAGGACAAATTTAAATTAGCAAACATATCAACAACAACAACATCAATGAGAAAAAGAAGAAGAACATGTAGACTAAAACAACTAAGTGACAAGAACCATCAACATCAGCATCCACATTGTCAACAAGAACAAGAACATTGTGAAGGACAACAACAAATGTACAAACAATAGGAAAAACTTTAAATAAGAGGACGCATTATCACTCAATTTTCATATGTGGCTCCTGCTCTCAAACTGAAAGATGAAAAGAGAGTGAAGCATAGAGGGGTGAACTGACTGACAAATGGCTGGACAAATAGACAAAAGCACAAATAAAAAAGGAAGTTATTGCTTCCATAGAACATATAGATGACATCTGTGTATCTTTTCCTATTGACACCGTTTTTGGCCATCCGCCTTATTTATCTCAACTGAGCCAATATCAGTTTTTGTCATTTTTTTCTAGGTCAAATGTGCATTAAGTTATTAAGAATAAGGTTTGAAATCTTTAGTTGTGAAAGTATAAATTAATTTTAAATGAAATATTCTCTATCACAGCATTAGACTTGTTATTTTATAGTCACACCTCGCACATTGGCATAAACTACAAACATGAAGCTCCAGTTAAAATTGGAATAAGAGGTTTATTTATTGTCATGGCTATTGATGATGTTGTTCTAGTTCACAGCTGTTGTCGCAAAAATACAATAAATTTACAATTGCTCGAAAACAGAGTTCCTCATGACTGATCGGTGGTTTCACTCATGAGATACCAGCGGCCAATTATCTCAAGAATTGTTTGTTGATTGTATATGTATGTAAGCATGTTTATCTGTCTATCTTTGAGTTACTTCTGTTGAATCTTGATGGCCTGCGACTACCAGCAAATTATTTCATTCGTGTTGCTTCATTTCAATTCAGTTCAATTCACTTCATTTTCAAATAAGTTAAACGTAAGTGGCGCTCTTCGCGTAATTCCTTTTAGAGAGATGATACCCAGGACACAATTTCCTATTTGCCCAACTATTCAATTACATATGCCTATATATAAATGTATATGTTGCATGATATGTATACGATTGTGATTATTAATTATAAAATAGTGTCAATGTGTTGCCTTCTCTTTATGTAATATTTATTGCTCTGCATAATGCCAGGAAATGTTTTTTAAGGATTTAAAACTAAGTTGAAACAAGTAAAAACCCGAATGTTGTTTTTTATCATTCACATATGTGGGTATTTATCTAACAATCTTTTAAAAATACACACACAGGATGGAGAGAAAGTACTGACATCCAAAAAACATGCATGATTGACACACAGACAAATGGAATCTGTTGTAGAAAGAGAAAGTAAGAGAGTAAGAAAGATTGATTTGCACTGAAGGAGACTCACATTAAGTAGACATTTCAAATGGCGGTACTCATTTGGTCAAATCCTGAAATAGAGAAATAGCCAGTGCGTTAGATAGACACTGTGTGAGAGAGTCATGAAGGCACAAGAAACAGACACTGAATTGCAGTAAAATGAACTGAGAAGGATTATACTAAAGGATAAAGTAATAATAGTGGTTATTTTTGTTCATTTTTGTTATCAGAACAAACTTAAAGTGAGTAAGTTATGTACTGTTCCCTCTGCTACGCTGCGCTATGAGATTTATGTTCTATTTTCTGATGGTAGCATTTAATCCTATTTACCCACACTCTTACTACTCCGATATATCATCTTATTGTCGTTGATAACGTTGTCGTTTCTTGGATCTTGTAAAAATGTCATCTAAACTAAGAAGGACATGACATTAAGATTAGCAAGGCAAAGTGACGGTAAACTACGAAAAATATTTATTTGGAGAATTCGCAATGTAAAAGAGTCTAAAGCCCTAAAGGATCAAGTGTTCAAACGAAATATGGAAAGGTATGAGCGTACTAAAGTTATTCCACTAATAAAATGTGACGAACCCATGATTTTTGTTAAATTTATCGGGAGAAACAGTCACATGAGTCTGCGCATAATGCATACGAAATTATCCATTCTGTCACAATTATGAGGAATAAAATCAAGAGGCGCGCCAACGCAGTGTTACCCTCATTCAATACTATGTTAAAAAATCAGGCAGACTACTTGAAACATATTAAACTAGTGTTAAATAGTCTATTGGCAAGAAACATGAGGGTATCGGTAGAAAAGTCGGTGACAACCAATGGCAGAAGATTGAAACAATATGAGGAAAATGAAAATAAACCCCTGCATAAAACAAAGAAAATAATACACAAGGAACGTAGCAAATAACTGGAAATAAACATTGATGTTTTAAGCACAAAAAAAAAAAATTAAATAAATTGAAAGCTTTAAAATCTAAAATTAAAGCAAAGAATTAATGTGTAGATATTTTGTAATTTTGCTAATTTGTTTCTGATGAGGCTCTGGCTTCGCTTCGCTTTGTAGCCGTTAGATTAATTAAGATTTATGTAATTAATTTTGCAGTAATGCAAGTGAAAATTAAATATTTTTCCTGATCTCATTTGTTAGTTCAAGTAATTATATAATTAGTTGAGTAATCTAATTAGCAGGAAACGAAGGCAAATAGCCCAAAGCCAAAGACATGATAAAGATTAAAATCAGTTATTTCAATTAAATTCTTGAGTTTCTAACCAAATAAGGGTTTCTCTGCTCTACATGCAATTCTAGAATAGAAAACTATTATACATCATTTATCAGGACATGTTTATTCGACTTCACTCAACCAAATAAACAAGAAGGAAATACTTGACAATATAAGAAAATAGCACATTGATTTGAAGAAGGCAATGGAAAAGGATAAGAAAATCTTGGCAAGAAAGGAAGCTAAGTAAAAGAAAAGGACAATAATTTTTTGTTTATTTATTTTTATGTGAGTAAGAATGTGAAATATAAAAATGGAAAACTCAATTCATATATATAAATCCGTTAAGTTCTACACACTTAACTCTTTTTAGAAGAGTGACTAAGACTGAAAGAGAGTGCAAAAAGAAAGAAAAAGTACATTTGCTAATGACCAAGTCAAACAATGTTGTGAAATAGAGCACGGAGCATGAGGATTGGAAGAGGAGAATTATTGTATTGTACGAAATACCCGAATACAAACGACAGAAGAAGCAACAAAGTGGAGAAGAACTTTATTTTGGCTTGGGTTGGAATCAAGTGAGCGAAGTTTGCACTGAAGTATGTGGGTTTGAGTGAAGTAGCAATTTACTCATTGGCAAAAGAAGAAGAAATGTACACGGGTGGTGACACTTAAGTGACAGAAGTAAAGCGTCTGAAGCGAATTGCTTTTATGTTGTACGCACGTTGAAATAAAAGAAAGCGTGACAAAGCACGGCAAGAAAACTTTCATGTGGAAAAGAAAGTAACAATAATAACAAAAGTAGTAGTTAGCGACTGCAGCAAGTGTTGGCAACATGTTAATTGCTGACAACACTAAGAAACACAGCAACAAGGACAGTGAACAACAACTGCAAAACAGGCAACGGAAGTGAAAATAAATACTGAGACAGAACAAAAATAAAGCAAAGAAACAAAGCAATTGAGGAAGTATAAAAGAAAGTAAGCTGGAGTTCCATTCTATTCTTTTTATATTGTATATGTTGGTGGAATCGGAAAAGTATATTGCAACAATACCAAAAGTTTCTTCATCAAAAATTCCGGGCAAAGGAAATATTAGTGACAGTGCAATAGCTGAGAAAAGATAGAAAGGGAATAGACAACCTTCACTGGCAGGAAGTTTGCTTTTCCAATTCTCTGGAATAAATATTTAATACAACACAAAAAAAACATAAAGTAATGTGATCTAATGGATTCCTTAGTCCCTAGAAAATCTATAAATGTGATTTCAAATATGTAATCATAATTACATTACGCTAACCTAGCAAATAAACATGTATCCCGCATAGGAACCAGTTTCATCGTAGATTGATAAGAATCTATCTGCCTGAATATCTTTCAATTATTGAAGAACATAAAGAATCCTACTGTTGTTTATTGCGGATTCTATGCATTGAATTTATTATTTGATGCTTCACATGTCCACTTATATTTCTCTAAAATTGTTACAAACATCATTGCAAAGTAATATTAACTTTCTTTATGATGGTTACCTGTTTCCTTGTTCTTGTTTCTTGTATATCGAATAAAATTTAAAAATATTTGACAAAAATGCAAGAAAATATGTTGCACGTATATTTTTAGATTATTTAACTTTTATTTTTCATCTTCTACTTAAATATCTTTGGTAGGTTTTTTTTTTTTTTTTTGGTATTTTTTTATTTATCTTCATTTACCTGTTTCTTTAAGTGTCTTGCTATTTCTGGTCTAGCGGGGTACCTTTCTAACTTTCTGAAATTTATGAATTTTCTCCAAAAAGTTTAAAATTATTATTATTTTTTTTTTTATTTTTGTTTGTGTTTTGTTTGTTTTTTATTGCTTAAAACTTTAATTGAAAATATGAAAAGTTTATCGTGACGCATATTCGATATACAGAACGCAAAGGAAAGAAAAGCGCATCTGTTCTATGAAAGTTTCCTAATTTATTAAATTTTTGATATTTTCATTTAAACTCTATTAGTATGTGTGTTAGTTCCTGATGCCAATGCACAACTCAACTGATACCTCAACGGAAACGTGAATGAAACTAGCAATTTGACTTATTCCGTAAAACTAAAGCAACATTATTTATTCGGCTCAGAAAGCAACATTATTTTCCAATGAAATTATATGGATTTCTTTAAAGATTCACTCACATATGGATTCGATAAAGAACATTTGTTCAATTTTATGATCTTCTTGCTTTAGTAGAATTCTAACAGCTGAAAAATTCAAAAGAATTCGGAGAAAATGTTTAGAATTTTTTAGATTTAATCTTTCAAATCAAGTCTTCAATTAGGACATATGTGCAACGGAAGTTTATGCAATGTCCAATCCTATTCTTATTACAGTTAGTTTTTGTGTTATGAAATTTATTTTACTTCACTAAGTTTTAATGTTCATTTAAGTTTTGGTTATAAGATAATCAATGCAGACACGCAGCTTAGGATCAATATAAATTTCGAATTAAATAATTATGAACACAGATGCCACGAATTAGAGAAAGAAAAAGAAAGATAGGAAAGACTCTAGAAGCATTTTATTATTAACCTGTCCAAATTTGACCACATCAAGGGCATTGCTTACTTCAACTAAAGCCATTTGAAGAAAATTGCCGGTAACTGAACTGCATTTGGCCTTAATATGAAATTAAAATTTCATTGAGTTTTGGGGACAAAACTATCCTTGTCGCATGTTGCAAATATACAATGTGGAATGACAGTGATGATGAAGACTCATCCATCATCCTTTGGCAGTGAAGTACAATATTTCATGGATTTAGAAAATGTAAATAAAATAAAATTTATACGATAAATGTTTTATAAACAATTTAGCAATCCATTGGGGAATTTATTTCGAATGACATTATACTTCTTACATAAAAGTTCCCATGTTGATAATATCAGAACTCACATTAACATATTTGATGTTTACTTCCTACAATATTTAGGCCGATTTCATAAGTAGGAAAGATCATTTAAAACTTCGTATAAATTAAATGTTTATTGGTTTTTCTAAGTGTGTATGTAGGTTCCTCGATCTCAAACCTTCAAATTTGTCCCGTTCACCGTTTCATAGCATCTCTTACTTTATTATCTAATGTCATTAACCTTCTGTTGTTGCTAATATGTACCCTTGAAACTTGCATTGGCTGGCAGGGGTCTGTGGTCTAAAGTATTGCAAAGGTAAAAACAGCAAGGCAGCAAATGGTGGGGCAGAAAGGTCACAACAGCAGTAGCAAGCGAGTTATTATGTTGTGGCATCAAAACAAAAAATATGTTAAAAAGAAAAATGTATGCATTCAGAGCCTCTTTGATTTAATCCATGTATGTTTTGCAGAAATTTTAATTATTAAAGCAAATGTGAACCAAATATCATGAGCTGTAGATCATTTCGTTGTAGAATAAACAATAAGGGGAATAAAGAAGCCTCATCACAGTTCTCATGAAAACAATTTTATAATTGATCTTCATACTATCTTATTTCTACAATATTATTGTTTTTATTAGCAGTAAATAAAATGATTAGTCTACAAAACAAGAGTTTTGTTTATATTATTCGCGAAGTGCTAAGGTTTATCTTCTCAGTTTCTGGTACAAATGACTGACTATGTCTAAACCATTGGATTCGTTTCGTTGAGCTGGGAGAGATAGAAGCGGCAGCGGTAGTAATTCATATGAATTTAATGTTTATTTTAAGCTTAAGTTCTGTGAATTGATCCAGCTTCGATCATCACATCAGACAAGGGTGCTTTGTTTTTCATTTTCAGCTTATGTTGCAGAATTTGCCGATCAAGTATAAACAAGAGGATGATGTTGTCGCCAATGAATTTGTTTATGTTTAGTCTTCTGTATAAAAACAGAAATTGTGTTCTTCATGGTTTACTTATAACTGTCTGCAATTATTTATACTGTAATTCTGTATTTAATTATTTATGGATTAAATGATATGTGATGACTTCGTCGCTAAATACTCCAGGATTCATTTAGTATATTCTTTTATTTTATTGCCTTTGCTTTTTGGGTTCATTGCATAAAACTTTAATTGAAAATAGGAAAAGTTTATCGTGACTCATCTGCAACGCAGTACCACACTACGCAAAGAAAAGAAAAGCGCAAGTTTTCTCATCTTTTAATTTTATGATATTTCAATTCAAACTCTCTTAGTAATTGCCGATGCCAAAGCCAAGCTCAATTGTGATTTGACGCAGTTTGACTTAATCTGTATAACTGAAGCAACATTATTAATAATTTGCTTTGGTGAAATTATTGGGACATGTTTAAAGATTCGAACACTTATGACTTTGATACTCCTTTATCAAAATTATGTGACCTGACATAAGTGGAATTTTGACACTTGAGAAATCCAAAAGTATTCAGAAA
This sequence comes from Amiota minor, assembly GCA_037043295.1. Taxonomy (NCBI): domain Eukaryota; kingdom Metazoa; phylum Arthropoda; class Insecta; order Diptera; family Drosophilidae; genus Amiota; species Amiota minor. Next base: position 16,004 of record JBAMAW010001185.1, read on the forward strand.
AAACGTTTAGATTTCTTCAGATCATATCAATAATTCACTTATACGACTTAACTTGAAATATTTTCCGAATTTATTATATTTAAAAATGAAAATGTTTTACTCATACATATCAACCTAATGCTCAATCATGAGATGGCATTAAGTTAGCAAAACGAGCAAGAGACGCGATTATTTCGACTGACAGAAACAGAATTTGAAAGATAGCAAAGACTCTAGAAGTATTTTATTATTAACCTGTCCAAATTTGACCACATCAACTTGAAAAATATTTAGCATTGTCTTCGGTATATTGAGAGATTATTAAAGATTCAGTTAAAAATTGAATATAAATTGGACATTTCCTCAGAAATAACAGATGCTGCAAGAGAAGTCATTGAAATGATTCATTATACAAATCTCAATTTAATTTCTAATTTCCCAAACACCTTTAACATAATTATTAGAAGGACATGAGTCGATAGACTAGTAATTAATTTTTAATTATTTTACTATTGTATTTAATTTCATTTTTTAGTCAAAATGAAAATTTCAATTTGACAAATTGTTAAAATAAATTCCCATTTTATTGCAACTAAAAATATTCATTCACTGTCTCTTTCTGCACTGATTTCATAATACATACACAAAATTATCTATAGCACTTTCTTCTTAAGTTGTTTTATTTTTTTCATTGTGATTTTAGAAAACTTACAAATTGAAAATTTTGTAAAATGCATTTGACATAAAAATTTGCCTATGCTTTCCCCTAGCCATCTCTTTGAACGTTAATTTTCTTTCTCTGGGCACTCACTCACTTTAATGTCAATTTATATTTATTTATCTTAGCCATAACTGCTTTGCAAGCAAACAAGTTATGTACTCCAAGTAATACTTTACCTTAACTGGGTTTTCTTTTTCATCTCACTTACTTTTATCATTTAGTTATTGTTATTTCATTTTTATTCTTTCTTGTTTATGTTATTGTACAAACTTACAACCTTTATTGTTATTGTTGTTATTGTTATAGTTTTACTTGTTTTTCCATATTTTTGGCTTTACATTTTAGCACAAATAAGTTTAAGAGTATTTGTTGCCAGCCAAGGGATGGTGGATGCATGATTAGGGCTCATGTTCATATGAAGATAATAATGCAAATAGTTGGAACAATTTTATGCCATAAACATAAAAATAAAAGAAAATGTTCTTTGAAAATGTGAAACAATTTTCAACAATTCACAAATACTCACTCAATCACATGTGAATGAAATGCATGATACACACATGTAGAAAGATAAAATTTCTTTTTTGTGAAAATTTTCTATTCTGTTGACAGGCGTCAATAAAATAAGCACAGATGGTAATAAAATTGTAATTATAGAGATTTGTATATGAGAAATACAAATGTACATTAATTGTTGATGTATTGGAATGGGTTAATGGTTCTTGGTCACAACATAGAAATAGATGAGATTTCTCCTAGAATAATCATTAACTGATGTTCACAATATAAGTAATTTAATAAATAACACACGGAATGATTAGCTTGGTTGATTATCCCAGATAGTCTGGTTATATCTATTTATAAACCAACCAGTCAAACTCCAATTCTATTCATATCTGTAAAGTAATTGCTTTGAATAGCAAAAAAAAATTGGTTAAGTGAAAAAGGAACAAAATTTGAGTAGCACTACTGAGTCTATCATCTCTGAAATGGCATTTGAGAAGTACTGCTAGGTCTATTCTCTCTAAACAGGCGTTTAACATTTGAGGGCGCCACTGATTTTTGTCAATGTCAAAATTTGAGGAACACTGCTGGCTCTATACTCTTATGGAGACCCTTTTAAATTTTTAACTTTATTTGCTTTTATTATTTTTTATTGTAGCCGCTATAGAACTACAAAATCTGTGAAAATTTCAACTATTCAACCTATTACGATTCATAAGTCCGAGGACGGATGGGTGGATAGCGTAGTCTTAGTAATAGGGGTCCGGAACCATAAAAAAGTAGAAACTAGACTGAAAAAATATAAGAGGAATGACACAACTTTGAGACCACAGGTCCTTTGTAGCATGGAAATATATTTAATATGGAAAAATGTATGAAAATATTAAGAGAAATGAATGAAAGCAAAAATTGAATAGAAGTGAAAAAGATGAAAGATAAAGAATCCCTTTCCTTCACTAGGCAAGTTATCGCCACACACCAAAAAATAATCGAAAATGCCATAGGTTGTGGCATTCGACAATTTCCATTTTGAATTGCCTTTGTTGGTTTGGTCTGATGTGGCTTATGTTGAAGTGGTTTGAAACGCTGCTTCTTAGCGGTGACAAATGTTGCTTGAAATTAAATTACACTGCGGTCTCTGTTCTTGCTGCTTCTCGATATTTATTTCTTTTCTTGCGTACGACTTTTATCGCGGTTTTATTTCTCTAGGTTGCATTTGATTTCATTCTCTTTTTGACTGGGTTCTGATTTCTTAGTCGCATTCATGTCAAGGCGCCAAATGTGACACGATTTTTAATTTGTCTGCGATTAAAAAATTTCTCTTGTTTAGCTTTCATTTCCTAGTAATAAATAAATATTATGAAAGGAAACAAACAGACAAAGGACTTAAGCCTTTAATGATTTAAATTCAAGCCATATGTCGCCAGTGAATTGTTACCAGTTTGTCCACTTCAGAATTAGCACGGTTGCCAACTTGCAACTTTGGGATAATAAGAAATGTGTAAATAAAGAATTTTACAAAAAATGAAAATTGCTGGCTCTTCGAGTAATTCTGACTATTTATAATTTTAGTTTTGAATCTGACTTATTCCCGAACTTGACAAGCCTGGGTTTATCATTTGGTATTTCTATTCCTGCATTAATTGATGGCACAGTATATTTAAGAAACAATAATTTTTCTGAAAATATATAATATTGTGCGTCATTTGGAAATGGATCATTATGATCATGAATGGATTTTAACACACTCCTTTCTTTACAATTGTCATTCTCTTCCAGAATTTTCGCGAGCAAACAAAAGTTTTGTAATGGCCACTATGAAAAGAGCGTCTTTGTAGATCTGCTGCGTACAATTTGGGTTTACTGAGATAATATCAAAATAAATGAGAGCAAAATGAGGCTTGCTCTCTCATTTCAATTAAACTAGTTTAGTGTTTGAATATACGAAATTTGCCAAAAATTTTCCTAAAACACATAACCATTTTGTATTTACGTAATGCACTTCCTGTCGATCTGAAATGTATTTTTTAATTCAGTAAAGCAACATGCTGTAATTAATTTTAATAATTCTTTTCTTTTAGTATAAATTTGTAATAACTAAAATTCTGGGATTGTAAGTTCGTTTTTCATATAAAATACAATTTTTCCCCATATAAAGTGAATTTTTATTTTTGAGTGAACATCATTGCATTTTGAATGAATGTAATTATTGGTCATAGCTACTGCTCTCATTTTTAAGTGAATATGGATGTTCGACGAAGTTTGAACTCAATTCTCGAAGTTATTTTAGTATGATAAAAATCTCAAAATTTTGTACAGAAGAATTAGGAAGTCTATGTATTTAGAACCGTTCCTTAACGGCGCAGGCACATGACTAATGTAATAATTCTGAACATTGTTGGCAATAATTCTCTAGTCAATAAAATATTGTCATGGTGTGCGAATGAGATGTCATTATTAATTTTCACCACGTTGATCTTTTGATTATTGGTCATAGCTACTTCTCTCATATTTAAATGAAATTAGAAGTTCGAACTTAATTCTCCAAGTTATTTTGGTATGATAAAAATCTCAAAATTTTATTATTTTTCAGAATTATTGGGAAGTCTATGTATTTAATAAATGTCTACATGTAAGAATACAACAGCGCAGGCATATGACTAATATAATAATTCGGAGAATTGCTGGCAATAATTCTCAAATCAATAAAAAAAAGGTTGTCATGGTGTGCGAATGAAACAACATCATTGATTTTCACCATGAATTTCACCACCATTTTGATCTGAAGTGTTCAGACTCTCTTGAGATGGGTTTAAAGTGTGTTGTTATCTCATTGGAAGTTCAGTTGCCGGCGCATATCTGAGGAAACCACTAAAATTCTCTCTGAAATAGGAAAGTGGTAAAATTAAAATCGATAACAAAATTTATTCAATAAACGACAGAATATTTAAAATCCCTGTAATAAAAAAACATTGCAAAAGAAGACAAAAAACATAAAATTAAGCAAAAAGTGAAGTTTTCATTGAAAAATTGTGAGAAAAGGATTATTAAGTTTTAAACTTTTATAAGAAATGTTCTCGAAACTACGACAGACGAGACAACAATGAATAAAATGAAGTGGTGGTTAAATTCGATACAAAAACAACAAAAAGAGAGATAACAACCGGCACAATGCCGGCTTATGGTTTCGTAGCGCAAATTTGCTCTCTGCCTTTTCTACGCCTTGCATTTGCAACAGGCAACAAAAGAAACCGCAACAGCAGCTACATCATTAGCTACAAAACTACAAATTAAAACGACACTTGCCGTTATTACATTACAGAACCAGGTAAGTGATTACTTTTTATTCTATTTTTTCGTATTCACAAGTGCCAGTTGAATTTGAACAAACAGAAGAAGCAAATTTATTATTCTTACTTCTACTTTTTGTAAATTAATTGATATTTCATTTAAAGTGGTGGTAAATCATTATATATTCGGGCAGACTATAATAATATTAAATGTAATTTTTTTCTATATGGAGCAACATTCACTTAGTTTAAGAGGTGCAACATATAAGTGGCTCACAAAGTATACGTTTTACGTGAAAACCCAGAGTCTGACGGTCAGCGGAGGTTTATTAATATGTTCCCGTAGGCACAATTTGGGTACGAAATTCTAAAAATTAGGGAACTTTAAATTGTTTGTATTCGTGCTCATTTTAGTTCTTAGTGTGCTGCTCACACACACCCCTCCACTCTCCCTGCATGCGTGCTTTTGTTTGCAATTGGTTTAAATAATATTTCCTTCGGTCTCTTAATTGTTTATGAAAATTAAATTTATGTTTGCCTTGCTAGCGTCATAATATGAAAATAATAGCAAAAGGGTACAAAGAACAAAAGAATCAATCGTCAATGAAATAAATAGAGAAATCTTCCAGCGTCTTTCGCAAAAACGATTTGACTTGGCTTTCCATTGTACGCAACACATTTCTATGTTCTTTGTTTTTATTTGCTAGTGTGAGTAAAATATTTGTATGTGGCTGTGTGTGTGACAGAGAGTACCACCAATTTACCCTTGAACTTGTTTGGGTTTGCATTCTTTTTCACTTTCATTTATTTGTTTGCTTTTGCCTATCGTTGTTGCACTGAAACTGAGAAAAACACAAAGCAAGAAGAATATCCTATTAGCCGTTTTAAGGTAGGAATCCACTACACAAATATTTGCGCAAATGTTATGAAAAGAGAGTCATTTGTGTTGTCGATGGCCACGTTCGAGGGCTTGTGCAAATGTTTGGCGAAATCAAAATGCTTTGATTTTTCTTGAAATTTATACTTTCATTTTATTTTGTGGATGATGAAATTCTGTCATTCTTATGAATATTTTGATGTGTATGGACGCCTGTGTTCAACGGACAAAACCAAGAAACCGTAATTGGTTTAAAAAAACTAAAGATATTCGAAATTATGAGCGGAATCCTCTCACGCAATTTTCGTTTTGTGTACGAGGGATGTAACCTTGTGCAAGAGATCATTCGCAATTGCCAACAAGGGTTGTATCTACTCAAATTCAATGTGCGCAACGAAATTTGTATGTTGTTCTAGTTTTGCGAAAGAAAGAGCGAATGCATTTTTTGCGATATTATGTCTGGAACAATTGAAATGAGTTTGTGCCTTCGCATGTGAGACATTCAAAATGAATCCTTGTCTACAACTAAAATGATGGGTTATTCACTTATTTTAAATTCCTCATTCATTCACATTCTCTTTAAATGGGCTCTGAAAAAGAAGCTTTTTTTGTTTGTAAGGTGAATGATTCAAAAGGCGTTTTTAAGGCATTCATACTAAAGTCAATTAGGATGCGTCGGAGCGAGGGGTAGTCGAGGGTTGCTTGTACCAGCATCAGTTTGCGATTCTTTTGACGTTGTTCCTTTTTCGTTGTTTGTTATTTTCGTTTGGTTTCGTAGAGTGAGTGAGTGATGGATGAAATTGCATTGTACAATAAAAGCAGCGGAACGTTATCATATTTTCCGATTACCATTTTCAGTAAAACATTATTAAACAGGAATGAGAAAATTCGGACTATCTATGGCTCTATGAATATTATAAGAGTTGATGTTGCTGTTGTTTTACCTTTCGTTCTCTTTCCTCATCATTCCATTCATTGTTGATTATTTGTATTCGTAGGCATTGTTTTGCTGCATTGCGATATGTTGGTGTTGATTAGAAATGACAGCGAAAACAAAAAAGACGTGTCACATTTATTGCATATTCCTAGTTGTTCTTGCAGTTTTGCCCTTTTACTTTGGTTTATAAATTTTTACCCTTAAGCTAATGTTGAAACTTTCTTTTATATACATTTCTGAGTTTCTCTTTTCATATCCTAGTTGTTTCAGAGATTTTCACATGAGTTCAAGAAACATAAGACAATAATAGGTATATATTTTTTTTATTTGGGCCGAGGTTTCTGCAAGGACCATCTGCATCGCATCTTCTCTCTACTTATTTTATTATGTGTTAAGAATAAGTTCTGACGTCATTACACTGCTGTTGGCTCTACATTCATATATTCATATGTTGCTTACATAAAACTTATCATTTTGACTTTGAAAATTTGAAAACTAAATTTAAGTTCGATTATTTCTAGGAATTTAACAATTCCCAATTGGTACATAAGATTACTCTTTCTGAACAAGAATAGGTGGAATCTCATTTAAAATGATGGAATATTCTAAGAAACTTAGATCTAAAGAACTATTGGCTTAATGAAGAGAAACTCCCAAAAGTAGTTGTCCAATCAACTGAGCTCAGTCAGTTGAGAAGTCTTTTTTCAACCACAGACCTCATTCAAAATGATTTTTATAACAGATTCTCTGCACTTAATTAAAAAAAAAAAATCTTTGTTTTCTGAACAAAAATCTGGGAAAAAAGTGAATTATAATAATTAAATTTTAGTGATGATACGATGAGATAATAAAGTAAATAAACAATAAGCGGAAACTTAACATAAACAAATTTGGAACAACCATGGTGATGTCCAAGACAACGATCGCAATGTCCCTATCCTTCACTTTCCATAGAATAGTCATTAAGATGCAGTACTAATAATTTTATAAATCCCTTGGTGATGATATCGATGAGATAATAAAGTAAATAAACAATAAGCGGAAACTTAACATAAACAAATTTGGAACAACCATGGTGATGTCCAAGACAACGATCGCAATGTCCCTATCCTTCACTTTCCATAGAATAGTCATTAAGATGCAGTACTAATAATTTTATAAATCCCTTGGTGATGATATCATGATGAAATAAAGTAAATAAACAATAAGCGGAAACTTAACATAAACAAATTTGGAACAACCATGGTGATGTCCAAGACAACGATCGCAATGTCCCTATCCTTCACTTTCCATAGAATAGTCATTAAGATGCAGTACTAATAATTTTATAAATCCCTTGGTGATGATACGAAGACGAAATAAAGTAAATAAACAATAAGCGGAAACTTAGCACAAACAAATTCGCGACAACAGTGGCGATGTTCACGCTTTGTTTATGCTCGATCAGCTAATTAAGTGTAAGTCTCTGTTTGGGAAAACTGACGACAGTCGGGATTAAATTAACGGACAAATACCCAAATACATACATAATGCATATGAAGAGCTGAGTGCCTAAAATAATAATGAATATCGGAATATAAAGATTCTAAGTGTTTTTATAATTAGAATACAAATCGCACCCTAACAACAAAAGGGTCATAACTCAATATATTCGATTTTGCAGTAGATGCAGAAAACTGTTTGTTTTTTTTTTTTTAAGATAAAAGATGTGATTGTTACACATTTGGTTTTCTTTCTTTTCCCCTCTTATCAGACTTTCTGCCTGCACTCAAGAATATTCTAGCCTACTAAGTCTTTGGGTTTTTTTTTGTTCTTTTTATTTTTGTAAGCATTAAGGACAACGTGCGCGCCAAGCTCACAACCCATACACTCGCTTCCTTTCTCTTAACGAATGTTATGTTGCCACAAACTTAGCGACTGGTGATTCGTTTTCGGATTCGGGCGCGATAGTTTGGTCCGTAAAAGACTCGCAGAACTGTCGTAAACGATATCATCTCAGTAGATGTCTTTGTTTTTGTTTTCTTAGAGATGATGATGACGATGGTTTTCTATTTTTCTTGTTTTTTTTTTCGCTACTCTTTCTTCATTTGTGTTTTTCTTCGCTTTTCTTATCAATGCTTTCAACTCTTAATAAATAGCTTTTCCACTGCCAGAAATACTTGAATGTTATTTAGTTCATGGCCGACGCGAAGTCATAGTTTATGTTTGCCTTCGTGTGTACTGCCTGCTCACTTGCTTCTCGTCTATTTGGTCCTGAAGTTTGATGATGACTTTTATTATTTTTGATGTTTTGCGGCGTTTTATTAATATTTTAGTGTCGCCCCCTTACTGATTCACTGCCTCCCACAGCCTAACATTGTGAAGAGTGAGTATATGTAGCTGCGCAATGAGACCACAAAAAAGGAAAATAGACACTCAAATCTTGACACAGAAAGTATTTTAACAACAAATACTACATAAGTACAAAGTAATTCACAGAATAGATACAAAATAGTGGAAATGATTATGAGAGGAAGCCTTTCCGGATAAACACTTAACAAAAGACTCTTTTTATTTTCTATATTTAATGAATAATTTTCCTTCTTTACTTTTCTGTTCTCATTTATAGGTGTGAATTCATACATTATATCAAATATAAGTGAAGATCTTTTAACATTGGAGTTCTAAAAACACAACGGTACACACAAATTATTGGCTTTCGAAATGCAAGTAAGGACTTTCTTGTGAAAAAATTAATTACTTACTCAAAAATTTAAACTCTGTTTCGTTTGGTTTTAACAAAATTTCATAGGAGGTACGAATAATGAAAGCCCTAAAGAACGCAATCAATGCACGAGAGATCTTCATTATGACATCATGGGTGTAATCCAATCGTTCCTAGTCCATAACGCATCATTTGCAAATGTTATGCTCCGAGGCTGCCAACGCAACTTATGTGAGAGATTTGGATATACGTGCATTACCAGGTAAATGAAAGGTGAACAACAAACAAAACTCTTTTAAGATTGACGGAATCTCTTCTTAGTTCACATTCAGTATAAATGTTCATTTCTGTTTTCCCATTGATGTTTAAGAATAATTATGTTACAGTTACAATTTTCATACAATTTATTTTTTACCTTGTTTTCCACAAAAAATCTTCGATTCTTTCTAACCCACTTACTTAAAAAGCTCTTCAAGTCAATTTATATTAAATTTGAGCTAAAAGAATATTTACAATAATAATAATACTTAAAAAAGTGATAGTTTCTGATCTCATATTCATATATTTAATCTTTTATATATTTCTGCCGATTTCTCAGTTAGGAATGATCATTTAATCTTCGTATAAACTAAATGTGTAATGACTTTTTCTATCTTCATTTTTTCCTGGTGTGTGTAGGTTCCTCGATTTCAAGCCTTGAAGCAGCTATGGGAAAATTTCCAATTGAATTTTATTCACGCTGCAATGAAATGAACAACCTATGGGTGCATGCCTATGTACGCTTAAAACTTGCATTTGCTGGTGTTCCTGGTGTTGCAAATATAAAAATCACAAAGCAGCAAATGATGGACAGATAAATGACATCAGTAGCAGCCATAATGAATAAGCGTTGTTCCTTAAAAACTTGCCACAAATGTTTAAGCAATTCACCTGTTATGTGCGTCAGAAACATGACGACGTGAAATAACTTGTTGCAATATGGAAATATTTGTGGTAGCAGAGCCGGATCATGGTAGTGTAAAGGAGTTAGTGAATAACTTAATCTACACTACAACAGTTGTGCCTCTTGATTAAGAAACATCAACATCAACAGCATGAACAAAATCATAGAGTACATTATTCAACGAAAATAAGAACAACGACGACAACAACGCATCAATAGTAAAAAGAATAGAAAGTAATGATGATGATAAAAGATTTGAAAAATTATAAGAATAACAGCAACAGAAACAACAACGACCAACAAATTACAAATATAAAGTAAAACAACATCAACAACAAAAGAAAGAATAAACTACAAATCAACAACAACAGGCGCATCAGCAACATCAACAACGTTTTTTACAAACTGTCAGCAATAGTGGAAATAATAATATTGTTACATTTGGTACAGTTGCAACATTAGTCCACTGGGCGTAATAATAAAATGTTGCAGACAACAAGAACATCAAAAACATCATCAACAACTTCATCAGCATCATCTCATCATCAACAACAGAAGTAAGATATGCAGCAAAGTAGTAAGTCAACTTAAAATAAATTATGATGTCAAAATTGTTTCTCCGACCACAAATCAGTCAATGTATGTACATATTTAATGTACTCGTACATAGAGATATAAAAGTTCTTAGGCATGTACTTAGGTCTATTTTTTTGTATTAGTATGTATTAGTATTGTATACAATAAGAATTTAAAAACACTACGTACATACATAATATCATCACTCAATCTATATCAAAATTTGATCACCATTATTCACTATTTTCCATTTTCATAGAATTATCTTCTACTGAAATAATCTACAAAAAATAGTCTATTTATGCGATTTACTTTCGTTATTCTTTTGAAAAATTTACAAAGTATTAAATTTCATATTCAAGCATCTCAATCATGGAAAACGTAATTATAATCACCATCAATGTCAAAACTGTCAAGTTCTTTGTCACAATATTAACGACATAAATACTATTTAGGCTCAGGCATACATAGATATGAAAATGTGACCTTAGAAAATTATGAAAACAAAAAAGACAAAACTGGCAAAAAGTATTTTAAAAGAAAAATAAGGTTAAAGAAAATATGTAAATACATTTAAGAGTCTCGTTGGTTTATAGTGATCTAAAGATCTCCCTGATTTTTAAAAAGTTTCGTTGGTCTTATGGTCAGTCCAAAGCTCTCCCTGATATCTGCCAAAAACATAAGACTTTAATAAGTGGAATGAAATTTTATAATTAACACCTTGACACTATCTAGCATTGGCATCGTTAACTCGATTAACCGCGTTGTCAGATCTCCACATCCTTTCAATGTTTTTCAACATCGGGTTGGAGACCCCCGTTTCAGAACTATTTTATACCATCTCGCACGTTTAAGTCAACTGTCTTAACTCTCTTTTGCTCCATACAGTACATGTCTCTAGTTTACGCATCCAAATTCTCGCTGGCATCAACGATAGATGGTATTTTATCTCGGTTTACTCAATTCATTAACAGTTCTGGCGATTTCCCAGTTATTCCGTGAGGAGTGACATACATGAGTAGGAAATTTGTATCTCTTTCTTAGAGTCGACAGCAATCTTAACAATATCATTATTTAACGAAAACTTGGGCAGAAGATCATTCGCAAACATACAGTTGCGCGAATTTTGTGTTTTATAAAGACAATAGCTGCGAAAAATATCTTAGGAACTTTTTTCCCTGCGAAATCACTAGACTTGTTTTGTAAAGCTGGCAAACTATCGACAGTGACACCACCGATAGTAAAAAAAAAAAAAAAACTAAAAAAAATGAGTTTCCTTTTTGTCATACTTAAGATAAAATAATCTACTTACCAACAGAAATAACAAGTAAACAATGAATTGATATGTAACAATTTCGAAGTACAAATGCGTAGTTACGCATGCATTCAAAAGAGATATATTTTATTATAGAAAATAGAAAACTATATAAATTAACCTGAACCGAAAACACCATCGCCTTCACACGCCCCCTTGTCGGGTTGACCATCTGCATGTAGTAGCCTTGCTAGTTAATGGGATGCTGTC
>JBAMAW010001186.1:0-10953 GCA_037043295.1 Amiota minor
ATAAGTATTACTGCATCACAACGGGCTCATACATCACTATATTAACAAATTGAAGCTGTTTCACTTTGAAGTTTCATCAGGTGCCTAGCGACAATTAATGTCATAAAGTACTGATCTTTCTAGGAATTGTAATTGGAATTTAAATTATTCTGCATAGAAGAGTATAAAACATGAAAAAGTCACAGCTTAAAAATTATGAGATGGAATAAATGCAATGAGTTGCTGCGGCATTTGTTTGTGACATTAAAGAAGAAGAATCTCATTGGAAAATATTAAATTAATAAGGTTTCTAAAAGCTTATAAAAACAGGTTCAAATTAGTTTATTATCAGTTGATTTCCTTACAAATTTTGAATCATCTCAGTCTTCAACAACCCTTTGTCTGTTTCTTGCTTATCAATTATATGTTTATATTGTATTTATCAAACCATCTGACAAAATTTAATTTATTTAGTGGATATGTGAGTTCTAACGGACTTGTTTGACTGATGCTAATCATAATAAACTAAGAGAAATCGCACATTTTCTATCTTCAATGCCAACACCAGACAAAAGTTTAACTTTTGTATAATTTTAACTATAAAAATCATCCTCATCAAGTTAACAATTTTAATATGATGTAAAATCTAAATCATATGCATCTTCATACTCGTCTATGTGTGTACACACATTTATTCAAAACTTCTCCAATTAAAGTGAGTTTAAGCTGAAAAGGAGCATAAAAAGATACTTCAATTAAATAAAAATTCCTTTTAATATATTTTTTTAAAACCACACAGAGTTCCGACGAAATGTGTTTGCAACTAAGTTTGTTCTGCAAACTGATAATTATGACCACAAAGTTAAGAACTTTATGATGATCCAACTATGTGCAATTTTGTGGCAACTCTTTAAAAGCTATTTATATACAGAAATACATATGTACCTATATACCATATTTGTATATATGATATATTATAGTACGAGTACATATTTGTATGTGTAGTTCAACGCTAACCTAAGTTTAGTAAAGCCCTCTTGCTTTGTGCCGATATCGGCGTCTATTTTTGCAATATCTGTAGATTCCCGAGTCATATTCACATAGCATTTATGCTTCGTCAAGTTTGAATTGCTATCTGTATCTTTTATCTCCTGTCCACTAACATCATTTACTCATTTTTGTGCATGTCTAGTTTGCCATGAATGTTATGATGAAATCTATATTTTGGAAAATTGAATTCTACTTTATAGGAAATGTTTCCCACTTTAGATGAGACATTGACGGACGCACTCACAGAACTACAAACCTTACGATATATACAAACAACCACATAATTAACAATTAACAAACATGCAATATTTTTTTTTTCATCGTAATCATTGTAATTTTTTTAGGCGCGCTCTCCGGTATGGCTTTCAGCTCCTTCAACAAATTTTGTTTGATGGAGTCTATGGAGTCGTGCCGGGTTCCCCGAAGCGGCAATTTGAGTTTAGGGAATTGGAAAATGTCACACGGCTGAAGTGGCCGTTCATATTATCAACAACTGAGTGTTCATGCTAAATCGAACGTATGGAAGTGGAACAAATGTGCAAGGATGCCTCTATCTGACGATATGTCACACGGCGATCTTGCATTATCACTTCATGCACTGCAACGATGTTTTGTGGCACAACAACAATTTGTCGGCGACCGAACTACGAGCACGATTGAATTCGCAATACCAGCGAATATACTGTGGTTTCTGGTGGTGCTTTATCGCCACACAAAGAACTGACCCCATCGACACATTCTTGTTGAGATAATCCACGTCGAAAGTTGTGAAAAATTATCCAACAAAAACCTTCTCTTGAAATTTACATTTATTGGATAAATTGATTTTCTTAACTCACTGTAAACGAAACAAATAGTACTTGTGTTTTGAAGGCTCAATTTTGATGTCAAAGGGCATTGCTTCATTTAATACTTCAATTGTTAAGTCTATTATGTTTGCTTTTGAAGAGCTTAATGGAATTGGATTGAAGTCTCCACTTTGATTTCACTTGTCAAAATATTGGTTTCATTCACTGCTTCTAACGAAGACTGATCATTTCCTAATACTGATGACACTGCTGCTGAAGAGGTTAATGGTTGATGGTGTTCTCCATTCACAACAATTGTCTGAATATGATTGTTCGATGTAATCGCTGGTGTGGGATCAACATCATGAGAACGTTTATGCTAAAAAATGCTAGCTTTATTATCGTGTTGCCAGATTACAGCTATTGACATTAGTGTTGCCAAATCCCGAAATATGCATAGTACCCCTCGTATTTTTATCGATTTAAGATTGATTACTTGCAAAGGCCAGGAATGGTTTAGAAACGCGTAAATGACCATGAATGATCTTAGCGCAAGGCAATCAATGTCTTTTTATGATTAGTGCTACAGCTTTTATAGTGCAAACTTAAATTAGAATAAATTATATGAACAGGGATGTAGCGAGTGCAACGTGTTCAGGCAATCGTACATATTCATATTTTACGTAAGAACTCTATGTATTAGAGTTGCTTGAGTAGCACATTCCAACACGTCGGTCGACGGCTAAAGTTGCCGATCATATTACCGTGGGATTGGAATGTGCGCTAACATAAGTGTTTTGATTTATGGTTACGTCTTTCAATTGTTTATTTATAAGTTAAATAAATTTATTAACGAAAGGAGAAAAAAATAAATTTATGAACGATTTTATTTATTTGCTTTCGCTTTATTTGCCGGTTGGGCACAGACTGAATTACATGAGTTTTGAACTTAATAACGAAACTTAATTTTAATTCAATAAAATGCTTATTAATCAAGAAATCAAATATTTATTGCACAAGCTTGCTTTTGCAGTGCAATACCTTACCAACAAGAAATGCTTACTAAGCGTCTGCATTTCGGCATATATCGATATTTGAACCTCTTAATTTTAAGTTAATTAACTTATATATGCGAAAAAGTGTTACATATTGGTACACTTATGTCATTGCATAATCACACTACAGTAGTTCTATTCTTACTGTAACCTGTGGTGTTCATATTTGAACATAACATACAACAAATTCAAAGACAACAATTATATTAAACAAACTGTTTAATATTCAATAAAGGAACAAAACTTCATGATTTTAACTTTATACACTAATTTATTTGTGTATCATTTTAAATTTAATTACACAGGGTCTTCACTCTAACGTCTATTTGGTGTTTATTTAGTTATACAGAGTATAGTATACGATATTTAAACTAACTCCATATAAACAAAAAAAAATATACGCTAAGCCGTAAATATAATCGACGATTGAGTATACTCCGGCTTTTTAAAGAATGTACAAGTGTGTCAAGGGTATTTTCAAGGGTTTCTTTACATTTGCAAATACGAAATCAAAACAGTGCGTTCACACAATTGAATACACAATACACATTCAGTATCTTCAAATCTGTTTGTAGTTTTACTGGCAAAATATCACGCGTCTCAATGGCAACAACAAAGTTTTCGTACTCACTTGGCAGACTAGACAATAGAATGATGGATCGTAGCTCATCGACATCTGTATATTTCGGGATTTGGGACCACTAATGACAATAGCTAAAATCTGGCAACACGAAAATGAAGTTATCATTTTTTAGCATAAACGTGCTCATGATGTTGATCCCACACCTGCGACTTCATCGAACAATTTTATTCAGACAATTGTTGTGATGGAGACAACCATCAACCATCAACCTCTTCAGCAGCATTGTCATCAGTATTGGGAAATGATCAGTCTTCGTTAGAAGCAGTGAATGAAACGAATATTTTGACTAGTGAAATCAAAGTGGAGACTTCAATCCAATTCCATTAAGCTCTTCAAAAGCAGAAATATTAGACTTATAAATCGAAGTATTAAATGAAGCAGTGCCATTTGACATCAAAATTGAGCTTTCAATATACAAGTACTATTTGTTTCGTTTACAATGAGTTAAGAAAATGAATCACAACACTTAATTTACCACGACTTCACTCCACAAGGCACACACAAGAACTGATAACAGTTTGCGTGCTCGCCCATCCTTTTATATCTTTGTGCGAGAGACCCTAAACTTAATTTGTTGACTCGATCTCTCCCACTCTCTCTCTCTCTCTCTCTGTATCTTAATAATGTAATAGCATTGTACATTGTACAAAAAAAAAAATCGGCTTGGTATCATATTCGCTCAACAGTGATGAAAACTGATAGCCACATTGATTAATTGTGACGCAAAATTTTTTCACGCAATCATATCAGAGAAGGCCGTCATACTCGATATTATTGTCACCCACAACAACCATTGTATGCTGTGTTTGCAACGAGTCGACTTCAATATCAGCCACAAGCTGCCCTATTGCTATTGTGGTTTTGTTTCCTAGACCACGCAATGCAGATGTCCTTCTTAGCATACCTTTTATTCTTCTTTCCCATAATAATGCATGAAGTTGCGCACTGTTTATTTTTGTTGTAAATTCATCTAGCAGCGCTGTCTTTATTTTTTCCCAATTTATTATGCATCTGTCACTTTCGATGTTCTATATCTTGGCAAGACCTTTGAGCGAACGTTTAGCAAAGATGAAATTTTCCAATTCATCCCAGCGCATCAAAGTTGCTATTTCCTCATAGTCTTTCACCCATCTTTCTATTGGAAAATTGTCTTCACCACTAAAAGATCTAATTGAATCTTCAATGTCGCTGTAATGAAAAGAAAAAAAGGTGGACTACGTCTTTTACGCAACTTCTATGCATAGTAATGCTTACATTGTCTTCGTCGTTTTCGGTAAAATGTGCATCTCTTAACAATTGACATTTTGTCAAATTTTTAAGAATATGTTTTTTCACATCCTTGTTGTTATGTTGTAAACATAACAGATTGCACATTATTGCAAGATCTTCCTGTGACAAGTTATTGTCTGTGTATGTGCTTTTTTCTTCATAACATTTATCATTGCAGTCATATTCAAATCCCTCAAATGCTCTTAATCTCTTGCGATTATCTCTATCGCCAAAATTCTCAAATACAAAGGCATGTAACAATTCTATATTCTTTTTCTTTGCTACTCAATGCATTTTGTATTTGATCGAAATCCACTAAAGACGTCATGATCACTTTATTTATATAAATTAAAACAAAATGAATAAATTTTAGTTTTAATATTTTATTTATTACAATATCGGCGTTATGCGCCTTGCTTGAGTTGTTTAGGAGCTGAAACTTAAGTCTAGCTTTTGATTGACGTTTATCAATCCATGTGCTTGGCACCGTGTTCTTAAGTGTTCCTCGACAGGCAAGCACGTTAAACAAATGGTACTTCATTGCGCCATATTTGTTGTTTATTATATCCCTAAGCAAACTTAACTCGTTATTCCATCAGAATAATTTCTTGGTTCTGTGGTATGGCTTTGTTTGTGGTATTGATACATTAGCAGCAATTCTAATTGATTTTAATATTTTAGCCGCGAAAAGGTTTAAGTCATTCATTTGTGGGAAACTACAATTACTATTGGAGAAAAGTTGATATTTGTCCCAATTGGCAAGATCAGTTTTGTATTTATTGTTGTACCTAATTTTATCAAATGTCTTATAAGGGTACGGATAATTATGGAGCTAGGGAAATGGTCGCTACCATGTAAACAAAAGGCAATACTCCAACTGCAGAGATCAGTGATAAATCGACATGCGTAAAGGAATTGTGTGTTGAGTGGTTAGTGGCTGAGTCGTTATTAAGAATAGATAGGTTGGATCTTAGTAAGACTTCTTCAATATGACGATCCTTCCAGTTTTTCGAGTTGGAACCCCATAGTGGGCTCGGGCTCCAAGAGTTAAAGTCACCAACTAAAAGTATAGGTGATGCAATAGGTTGCAGCAATGTGAGTATATCATTGGTAAAGAAGTTTTGAGAGGGGGGAAGTATGTATTGATTATAGTGATGTTTGGATTTGAGAGAATCTCAATGGAAATGGAACAAGTGGATCCATTTAAATTGATGATTTTGTGAGGAATATTTTTCTTAATAATGATACCAACACCTTGCTTAGAGGATAGATTGGTACTCAGATTGTAAAAATGTCCAGTTTATGGTTTAAGTGGGGATATGTTGTTATTGGAGTTGAAGTTGAAATGGGTTTCCTGAAAGCATATAATATCCGGATTAAGGTCATTAATTAGAATTAATAGTTGAAGTAACCATTTATATTCCACTGTAGAATATTTGGTGACATTTTAAAAAATCCTGAACGAGGAGAGGAAAAGGCAAGGGTTGGTCAGTTGTTTTAGTAACAGATGTTCCAACATTTGTTCCTGCGTTATGGCACAGATTGTGGACTGTGCTGGCGATAGAAGAGTGCGAAGTGGAGTTTACCGTTTTTGAAACTTTTTTTTTTTTTTGTTTAAGTATGATTTCGTGTTTGTTACATATTGTTTTGCATTTACGGTTATATTGTTGATTATGTCAGCGACAGCAGAGTTCGGTGCGGCATTTACCGTTTTGTTATTGATAGAAGATTTGTTGCTTGTATCGTTTGCTTTTGCGATATTCCTTTGGTTGATAGTTGTGATGGCGATAGAAGCATATGAAGTGCCGCTTACTGTTTTAATTGCTGTTGTTTTGTATAGCGACTTAGCTTCACGCATAATCATTTGTTCAACGTCTTTATCCTCATTATTTCTTTATGTTCATTATATTTCCTGTATTAATAGGAGGAGGCGGGGTGTTCTTCTGCAAAGTTTCACACACTTTGTCCGCGTGCAAAGCTCAGCAGGAGTGTGTGGGGGAAGGCCGCAGTTATGGCACAATGGTGTATTCTAGCAATGTTAAGCGGTGTGTCCAAGCAGTTGGCACGTTTTGCACCTCATGGAGTTGGGAATGTACTAACGCACTTTAACTGAGTGCCATGAGACATCAATTTTCTATGGAAGTTGGTAGAGCTCAAATGACTTTAGAGAATTTATAAATATCTTTCACGTTTTGGGAGCTGAGTTCCTTTATAATCTCATCTTCAGGAATGGAGGGCCAGGTAAGGGGCGTAGATCGTACCTATTATTTTTGATTTGGACGAATTTGTCTGCATTTCATTGGGATTTGACCAATAACAGTCGATTGCCATCGTGAAGATTAGATATGGATATAATATTCTTAGATATCAGGTTAATGGCACGATGGACGGCGAAACAAGAGAAATCGTCTGCACCGTGAGAGTGTTAGTCGACGACTGAAAACAATGGAAATAAAAGTGTGTGTGTGTGTGATATATTTCAAACATACACTACTAACTTATTAAAAAGAAACAAACGCAGCAGAGATGATTGATTTAAATTTTCTTGTTGAGGTCGAGGTTGATATTGTTCACATGGTTGTTGCGAACGATATTGTTGGGATTGTTGTTATGGACGATATTGTTGGTTGTTAATTGATTGACGATATTGTCCCTAATTTGGTTTAGGATGAAAAGTTTGCGTTTCATCGTTAACTCGATAATTTAAATTACCTAGCTTTAAACACATATGTAAAGCTTGGGGTAAGCTAGTTGGTTCTCTTACGCCCAAGAGAGTGGGGAAGGTGTCTATTAAGGCCTCGTAAAAAGGTATCTAAAGTCTGAGTCATGAAGAGTAATGAAGCATTAAACATTTTTTTATTTGAACCCAATCTAGTGGAGTTCGGTATGCTTCAAGAGCTGCGTCAGCTTCTCCGACAATTTTATGTTGAATAGTGTGTAAAATGGCGAAATATTTTGGGGTACCTTTATACTGTGCATTTAAAGTTAGAATTCTGTGTAGGGCTTTGCGCCAAGAGTTAAACTTTCTAGGCTTGCCACAGAAATCTCGTAAGGTCCTTACAGTGTCAGGTATTTTTTCTGTGTCACTGATATTTCGGGTAAGGTCTAACAATGACCGTCTGGTTTTACATATTGTGCAGCGATCAACTACATTGTCGCTGTCGCAATATGCAACTTATTTGCTGACTAAGACCACTTGAGTTTATTGTATTCAAGTGGTATTTCGTCATAGGGCATCGACTCTGGTAGTCTAGTCAGTGATTGACTGTAAGTAAGATAATGTGGAGGGGTAACTCCCGCAAAACTATTAATTGCGGTCACGTTTACGATAATTGCGGGAATGTAAAGAGGACGTTTTTCTGTGTCGTGCTTCAATAAAACCGGTTTTGCGTCTATCTTGTATTTTATCATTTTCATGGATGGTAAGCAGACTTTTATCAAGAAAATTCACGCAGCAGTGGAGATGCGTCCCCCTTGTTGGCTATCAAAAGAGTATACCTTTCCAAACATGTAGGAACTAGGCATTGGGACACAAACTATTAGAAACTCGTTCTACGACATCAGAAGGACTTTAGAAATGTCATTGCCAAAATTGAAAATATTATATATGACAGGAGGTAATTACAGCTATTTTGAAATGATAAAATTTATTCGTATTTGCCAAAACTTGGAGAGAATCGTTTTGTATGAATCCACCTATATGAAAACTAAGAGAGAGCAAAGACTCGCGATCTTAGCTCTTTTTTGAGTTCTTAATTTGTGACAACGACCATGTAGGTTTAGCCTTTCAATCAAGACTGATGTAATGGTACAATTATGTCCCTATTTATACTATTCTTAACCTACGTTACTTAGGGCAATTAGTGTAGTTTACAGCATTCAAAACGGTTGATTATGATTACAAATAACAATGTAAAAGAAATGACAAGAATGATCTTAACTTACCTAACTTACTTAATGCAATAACAATTGATGCATAGGAATTAGGATGAAAAGGAGATGCCATAAATCAATTGCTGTATTTATATGCACTATTAACTTCGCATTGTTTTATGGTATATTAGTTATGCTAACGTGCATACTACAGCTCACTTTCCGAAACTCAACAATATCATTTCCATGATCAAACTGATCGAAACATAATTCGACTAGTGCAGTTGCCATTAGTGTTTTTTTTAGGTTGATTCATATAATATAACTCTCTCCAAGTTTTGGCAATTGCGAATGAATTTTATCATTTCAAAATAGCTGTAATTCCATCCTGTCTATGTGACAATATTTTTAGTTTTGGTAATGATATTACTACAGTCCTTCTGATGTCGTAGAACGAGTTTCGAATAGTTTGTGTCTCAATGCCTAGTTCCTCCAGGTTTGGGAAGTTATACTCTTTTGATAGCCAACATGGGGGAAACATTTCCACCGCTGCTTGAATTTTATTGATAAAGTTTGCTTAGCATTCAGTGTTTTCAAGACATCGTCAATATACTCAGCAAGAAGTGACTCTGTTAGAAATAATTCTTCTAAATTATTACACATTTTTTTAAAAATGAAAGTGATGGAGGTTTTATAAAGGATCGCCATATAATTTAAAAGAGTTTTATGTATTATTTATATTTATTTATTTATTATAGAAATAGCTAGCAAGGGACCGCTTGGCACTATGTGCTTCTTTGAGTGACAGATTGAAACTAAAACTTACTTACTACAGTTTCTTTGGGGTGAAGCTAGTCAACGTGACAAAAAGTGCACTGTCAGCGAAAGGGTTCTAATAAAGAGAACCTTTGAGTCGGGATAGAGAATCTTTGAATTGGAGAAGAGAATCTTTCGATAGGAAAAGAGAATCTTTGAATTGGAGTACGTGATAGAATATGCACTATCAGCGGAAAAGGGGGGATGCTATGGCTCTGTCTTATTGGGCACCCGTTCAAATGTTTAATAGAAAGAAAAAAGGTTTTCAAAACTAGTACGAAGACATTCTGCCGCCTCGTAAGCCCAGGAACCGTAATTGTAAAATACTACTAATCTATTGATGTAGATCAAACGCATGTCATATGCAAACTCTTTCGCATCTTTGTATATTAAATATTTTTAACTTGATTTTTAGAGTTAGAAAGTCCATGGACTCAACAATAATGGCACTGATACTTATGCGCATCTTTTCTAAAAGTTCTTCATAATACTTCATTGACTTTGAACAAAGTGATTAAAGCTTTCAGTAGTTCCGAGCAATCACCAATATGTGCTGGTACTTTTTCAGCCAACGGTGTTTCGATTGCAGCTTTCTGCTGTTTTCCCTCACGACGACGCTGGGTATGTTAAGATTGTGCTGGTCAAAAACTCGCTTTAACCGCAGACCACAATCGTAACATTCATCATATTTTCTGTTATACTTGAAGCAGTTTCAAAATATTTGCTAAAAATCATTAAAATGCCTCTGTCACCGAAAAGAAATACTTATTCTTTAAACGGTTTGAAATTGTGCCAATATCCATTGGTTCTTTAATAAAGTCATAATAGTCTGATGCGCAACACTCAATTGCATGCACAGGCTCCAAGAAGTATTTGGCAAAAGGTCTGAAACTTCTTAAGGCAATTTTTCGTAAGCCCTGCTTCCATATTAAATTCTTGTATTAGTTCTATTAATTTTATGTCACTTTCCATAATTTCTTCACTCATTTTCAGTTTTGACGATCACTTCACCTCACAAAGTCACAACCAAGAATGGCACGCGAATTATGTTAAGTGAAACACAATATAATTAACTTTGGTTAATTTATTAAACTTAATGTTTACTTTATTGTACTTAAATATTTTTCGATTTACAAAGGGAATTATGTTAAATGTAATTACTTTATTCCTTTGAGGTCTTAAGACTTCTGAACTCTTATAATTTCTTGGCATTAGCAAATGCCTTTTCTTTTACATTTGGAAATGCTTACTAGGCATAAACGACATAAGCGAAGTCTACGCTGACATTGTGTTGTTTATGTTCAGAAAGAATTTTTTGTTTAATTATACTTTGGTATAAATATTCATATACTTCTGGACAATTATGCTGATATCGTCCGCATCAGCATAGTTGTTTTGAAGTGGAGTTATTGTATTGTACTTGGACATGGAATTCTCCTGGATTCTACTTTGTTTCATTTTTGTTACAATAGAATTTTGT
>JBAMAW010001188.1:0-53990 GCA_037043295.1 Amiota minor
AACTGCTCTGGCGTGTCATGCCTTTTCCTAAATACAAATTGGTGTTGTGGTATGGCCTTCAGAACGTCTCCTACTGCCAACAATCTGCTCAGAAATATCCTTTCGAATATTTAATAAGGTTATTGGTCTATAGGATTCAACAAGATTCTCCGGCTTTCCAGGTTTAGGAATCATCGTTATCAAGGCGCACTCCCACTATGTTGGAAAATGCCCGAAACGTAGCATTGCATTATGTATATTCACCAGGAACAGGATACCTTTCATGGGGAGGGCTTTTAGTACTCTTCCATCGACTTTGTCGTAACCCGGTGCTTTTTTCACTTTTGTATTCTTAATTTACACAATAACTTCAGTTGGAGTAATGGCTTTTATCGGGAAGTCCATTTCCAGGGCGGCATCTATAAAAATTTTCGTGTTGTTTACGTCACTGGGCTCTGCAAGATTGAACGGTGTAAACATCATCTGAAGATGATTTGTAAATGCCTCGGCCATTTTTTGTTCTGTTCTACACCACTCACCTCTATCATCTTTAATGGGAAGATTTTTAATACCCTTCGTTAGTCTCCAAAGGTAGTATTGGGCATATTAGTCGGGATCTGCTTGTTGCAACATGCTTTTGAACTTTTTTGTGCGCTCACTCTTGAGCAGCTTACTTAGTTTCTTGCTTGCTCTGTTGGAAATTGCGCATTACTTCCTGCGCAGTCGACGTTTTTCAGCTATGAGATTTACGACTTCATTTGATGGCTTTGGGACACATTGGGGAGGGTTTACTGGGTGCCGCATCCTTGATGCTTCTGTCCAAAATGTATCCATGCCTTCGATATCTTCAATAGAGCCAATTTCTATATTTAATTGTAAATTCTGTTCCAGATATCGTTGAAATTTAACTAGATCGAAGCTATTACTTAATAAACGATTCCTTTTCCCATAATTTACAGCTTCTGCGCTTAGCTGGATGATCAGTGGCAGGTGATCAGAATTTAGCTCGATATAGTTTTTGATATGCCACCAGTGATGCAAAACTATTGCGCTAGGCGTTCTTTTTGTGTCATATGGGAACCAGTAGCTAATATGTCCCAACCACTATTTAGGACACTATTTAATAGCGCAGCACCTCTAGAGCATGCTCGGAAGTTACCCCAGAACCGGTGATTGGCATTTCAGTCACCTGCCACTGTAATTTTAGGCCCGAGCTGGTTCAATAGAGCTGTGAACATACTTGAGTTCCAAGAGAAGAGTGGTGAACAGTACACGGCTGAAACACCAATTTCACCTTGTGAGCTTTGTATCTTTATTGCAGCCATTTGCAGATAATCGAGACAAACTGGGTCAAATGATTAATGCTGGAATGCACCAGTATTGCAGCGCCACCATGAGCTCCATCGTGGGGGTGGTTTGCGGTATATAATAGGCAGCCAAATTGCCTAAATGTGGTACGGCTACAGAAATGGGTCTCAGACATTAGCATTATGTCAATTTGGTGGTTTGCGATAAATTACTCAAGCTCTAAAGCTTTGTTGATTACACCATTGGCGTTCCAAACTCCTATGCGAACGTTTATGGGCATTTTGATGCAGTTAGTACCTGCAGAATTTGTTTCTGCATGTCCATAATGTCTTTTTGCATGATTATGAGCTGGACTCCACTAGACTTCCCAGAATGTTTTAGACCTAAGGTTTATGGCTTACTATTTCTTATCTCCGACACTGATAAGAAAATAATCTAATATTTCCAATTGCTATGTATGTTTTTTGGTAATAATCAATTATTATGGTTTTTGATATTGATCACTGCACAATTACTACTACCATATAATGGATTTGTCTATGGATAAATTTTACACAATGATATCAGCAATAAAATAATTGAACACAAAATTATATCTATCTATTATATAAAAAAGTTTTTCAGTGATGTCCATAAAATATAAAGTAAGGACATGACGGGGGTTGGTGAGCGAAACGATCAACTTTATCAACCGCACGCACACAATGATCAACTGCCGACTTCTGCGATCCACTGACGACTGTGTTGATTAACTGACGACTTTCTGCTCGGTTCTCTGCTTCTCATTGCTGCTTGCCGTTGCTTGCTCTCAGTCGGTGTAAGCGCAGGCAGGGTATCAGATTTGAATGCACATTAAGTACCAACAGCATTCAAAACATTGTATTCGATGAAGCATTACATTAGAAACTACTTAACACTGGAGATTTTTTATTTTCTCTTAAACAAACGTTAAAGATAAATGTAAATGCTCATGGGGTTGGTGAGTGAAGCGAGCAGGGGCCTGGCCCCCTAGTAAATACATAAGTATATTTTATACGGAGCAAACACTTTTCTTCCAGAGAGTTGCAAACACAGAATCATATTAAAACTTGTAGACTGACAGTAATTAACGAGGATGTTATTCTTGGAGTCAAAAAGGGATCTGGTTTTTAGTGGTTGTGGGGATCATATTGATATTTTTAAGGTTGAAGTAGATCCTAATTATTCTATAAACTTTTTACCTTATGCTCACGAACAAAAGTAAATACCAAAATTAGTCTTTTAAATTCTCATAGTGTTAATGAAACATTTATTTATGTAGAGTATTGTATTATGTTTGTAAAGTATTGTATTATGTTTGTAAAGTATTGTTTATTATTATTTAAAATTATTAGTATGTAAAAACTTTTTTTTTTTTTTTTTTTTGTTCCCGATTGGATATGTACTATTGTTTTCCTACATCTTATATCTTAAATATAAAAGAAAAAACTAAGTACATTTTTAACAGTAACAGGGGAAAAGGCAGTGGACAATATCGAACATTTTCGAATTGTCTCTTGCATAATGGTCTGGATTACTGGGTGTCTTAGGCCTCATTTTTGGGAGCTACTTGCGGCAGGCCAACAACCGCAAGATGCCTCTCAGCACCACCCGTAACCTAAGTTAGGTCAGATCGACTGGTCTGCTTCGTTTTAAGCGTCTACGGCTAGACAATTCGTGAGATGGAAGGTCTGTTATTTCTAGATTGGTATGTCGCTTTAATGTTTTTTGGTACCTCCTGCTAGCATTAATGATTTCTTCCTGAATCATAGTTACGCCGAGGTCTTTGTGAATTTCATGGTTAGATATAAACCAGTCCGCATTGACTATTGATCGAAGTATTTTCGATTGTTGACGCTGAATGACGCTGTACCCCATAATTGCATGCCGTACGTCCATAAGGCATTATTGTATATTACCAATTTCCCATTGGTTGTTAACTTAGATCTACTGTTAAGAAGCGGGTATAGCTGCTTAAATTTTAATATGAGTTGATCTCTCTTTTTTTGGATATGATGTTTCCACGTCAGTTTACTATCAATATGCATGCCCAGGTACTTTGCCACATTGCTTAATGGAATGTCAGTACCTTTTATTTTTAATTGCCTTGGCCAACACAGAACTTTTTTTCATCAAGGTCCTTTAAAATTTTGTGAGTTACTCTGTGGACTTGCTGAATTGTGGAGTGACTTTGTCTAAACCCGAATTGGTGGTCAGGTATGATTCTGTTCACGTCTAGTATTGGTTGTATTCGGTCAAGTAGGAGACGTTCAAATATTTTAGGAAGTAAGGGCAATAGGCTGATTGGTCTGTACGAGGACGCCTTGGTTGGATCTTTGCCCAGTTTGGGTATGGCTATTATTTCAGCAACCTTCCATAAAGATGGGTAGTGCTTTAGTCTTAATATCGCATTGAACAAATTCCTAATAAATACGATTGCCTTCGCAGGGAGCTCTTTGAGTAACTTTCCAGTTATTTGGTCATAACCTGGCGTTTTTCTCTGTCTAGTGCGCTGTTCAATACAGTGCCTAACTTCATTGGTTGAAATCATTTTCGTACAGTATTGTGTAAATGGAGTCCTGTTGTACAAATTGGTGTTACTATTAGATTGATTGGTAGTAAAAGCCCTTTCATAATAGTCTGCCAGTAGTGAAGCTTTGTCATAGTTGGTTCTAGCCCAAGTCCCATCCGATTTTAAAAGTGGCGGCTGGTGGAAGGTGCGATTTGTGAAGTGCTTAGCAGCCTTCCATAATGAGTAGTTAGTGTCAGATGTCGGCGATAATGTTTTTGTATAATTTACAAATTGTTCATTTTTAAAATTCCTTAGACTGTTTTTCAGATCTTTGATTTCTTTGTTAAGTTTAGCTTTGTCATTTGGATCTCTCGTCCTTTGCCAGATCTTACGCAGTTTGTTTTTGTTCGCGACTTGAATTTTTATTGAGCGGGGGAAAATATAGTTGTCCACTTTTGGATTAAGATCAGGCGTTGCTCTATTAGCTGTTTCGTTTATAATGTCATTCAAGTATATCACTGACTTTTCAATATCGTCAGGTTCTTTAAGAGGTACATTTATTGTGAGGCTATTGTCAATAAATTCTCTGAACGCCTCCCAGTCAGTTCTGAAATTATACATTTTGCACGCGGGTTGATCTTTTTTTATTGCGCAACTATATTCAACTTGTATTGGTGAATGATCGGAAGAAAGTTCAAATCGGGAGTCAATTTTGAAATGTGTCATATTCATGTTTTTTAATACACAGAAATCTATTAAATCCGGTATTTTAGTCCGATTTGTTGGCCAATATGTGGGTTCACCTGTATTCAAGTGCATCCCCCCAATCGTTTGAATTGCACTTAGCAAGTTTTTCCCTTTGGTGTTTGTCAGCCTTGAACCCCAGTTTACATGTTTCGCGTTGTAATCACCTGCTACGATGAACCTTGGACCAAGCTCTTTAAAGTAGTCCTTAAATTAAGCTGTTGAGATTGAGTGTCTAGGTGGGCAATAAATCGCTGCTATTGTGAAAGGTCCATATTTGTCTTCTAATAGCAATTTGGTCGACTGAATGTGAGCGTGTTGATAATTTTCTAGTTCAACGTGTCGAGTATTGTTTTTAACAATGATAGCCGTGCCACCATGTCCTGAACCATCCGGGTGATTTGTTTTATATATTTTATATCCGGGAATGCTCAAGTAGTTATTACTTGTGCAACTTTGGTTTTATTTGTTTTTATTTTCACTCTTTGGTCCGACAAAATTTTATTTGAATAAATTTAACACGATAAGTTATAAGTTTATTAAATAAATAACAATGCTCTTGCCATAACGAGTGCTCTTTATTAAACTTCGGTCTTAAGACTAACTTATGGTAAAATTCTTCTATGCTTCATACCCTATGATTCAATAAAGATAACGGTTTCATATACATTTCAATATACTTTGTGCTATGTTTCGTAACTGATCTCTGATTTCTATTTTGTGATTTTTGATTTGCCCTTCATTACTGATAATGGATTTGGAAGTAGGAATAGCTGTTTGTATTTACTTTACTTCTTACCAACAGGGTCGGATTGAGGGTAGATACATAACTCGCGCGGTCTATACAGCCTGTAGCAATGAGATGACAATGTAAAGAATTTTAGCAACAGAGCGCGGCAAGCAGCAATGAGAAGCAAAGAACTGAGCTGGTAGTCAGTTGTCAGTGGATCGCAGAAGTCGGCAGTTGATCATTACAGTCATCGTGTGCGTGCGGTTGTTAAAGTTGAGCGATTATCATGTCTTATAATAATAATAAGGATCTTAATAATAATTTTACTATGTTTTTACATACTAATAATTTTAAATAATAATAAACAATACTTTACAAACATAATACAATACTCTACATGTATTTAACATGGTTAATAGATGTTTATATTTGCGATATGATGAAGTATTGTCTTAAAAACTATCGAAAGAAATGCCGTCTTCGCACACCCAGAAAATATGTTGCTGGCTCTATTACCAGATGATGAATCATCATGAGTTCGTGAATTTCAACTTCCATAACTTACGATGGGTGCGCCAAGTTTTTACGATTTCTTAGATTGGGCAAAAGAAAACACAACTGAACGTCCAGTAACAATGAAATACAACGAAACAGAAATATCAAACATTTCTTCAGGATTTAATTTGTTTGACATACAAAAGTATCCTTGCCAAACTTAGGCGGTAGACAAAAAATTGTATTTTTTGTGTGGGTTCGAACATATTTCCTTAATAGTATAGATAGTATTATATTTGTAAATAAAGTTCAGTTTGTAAGCTAAAAAATTTATTTTTTTCAAAAATTTAAACTAAATGACATTAACTTTAAAAAGCTGAAAAATTTCATGTTTGTTGCGTCGAATTGTAACTGGAAAAATTTCTTTGCCACAGTACGAGGGTCACCCAACAAGTACTTAGCCTCACTGCCCGATGGCGCTGCTATTACAAAGGGTGTTTCTATCGTACAATACATCCTTTTAGTAGCCTACTGTCAAAGTTCAGTCAATTACCATTATTAGTTTTGTTTTGATAACCTTTGGAAGCGAGCGTGTCCGTCAGTTTTACAAAAATTGAAAAAGAGCAATATCGTTCGGTGATTCATCTCTGGTGTGTACCAGTGAATCCATGTTTCGTCGACGGTCACGAAACGCCGCAAGAACTCCGCCAGAGACGAATAACTGAACGATATTTTCAATTTTTGTAAAACTAACCGATCAATTTATATGTATCGATTTCATTGAGAAAAGAAGTATACCAATAAAATTAAAATATGTTTGTTTCTTCGAGTCTTATGCGCGGCCAATTGAATTGCAGTGAAATTCTGTGTATGTGTGTGGTTGGTTTTAACCATAGACATAGGATAGCTTTAGATTCGATATGTGGCACCGTTGTCGCGAAATTGGTGATGCAATTTTTGCATATAAAGCTTAGAGACATATTTTAAAATTAATCATATGTCAATTTTTCAATCAAAGTATTCGGATCGTCTGATTTTTTCAAGTGCTGCGCAATTACAGTTATTTTGAATAAATTTAAGGATTCGATAATATGTACAATAACACTCAATACATGGCCAAAGAGTTGTGCATTGTTATTCATTTGGCAAGTCACTGGAATTTTTTATGTGTCTATCCGGTTGTCCAAAACAAAGGACAGGGGAGCAAGACTGAAATACGAGAAATGTAATTCCACTTTTCTATTCATGATCATACTGATCATATAAGCTCAAGGATTTTGGTTGGTCGTGTGACGCCAGGCCGGGTAATCTAGTTGTAAATAAAAGTCAAATATTTCTTTTTTAACAATCATAAAACACAACAGGCAACAAATTTACTAAGTTAATAATTATTGTTGAAACAAGTTATAATAACCCGAAAATAATAACGTGAATGTAATTAAACCGTGATAACCAATTAAATATGTAGAACTTTTAGATGCTGCTGTCGTTGTAAGGTTAAAAGAGTACCCATTAAATAATGCCGTACATTTGTATGCGTCTGGGTCTTCATCGTTATCGTATGTTGCAGCCGACTTCGTTACGTTAAAATATCCATCGCCTATTTCGTATGACATCTCTGAGATGACATTAACAAGATCATCATCATCAGACCTAAATAATAATAAGAAGAAAGATTATTAACTTCGGTATGTCAAAAATTTATTGAAATAAGTACAGAAATTGCACATAAATAATTTATTCGTAGTTCTATTTGCTGTAAATCAATTGTTAACTATATCTATATAATTAAACGGTAAACATTGAATTCTTTAATCCCTTCCTGCTTACACCACTGAACCGATTTTGACAAAAATATACCAATTGAAAGGAATCAATTTTATCAAAATTGGTTTAGTTAAAAATAACCTCTTTCCAACAACAACAACACGTAGCTGCTGATGTTGTGAATGCAGTAGAATGGGAGTATAGAGAGCATAGAGAGGGTGTGCGGCTGTGTAAAGCCATGTTATTGTTGTTGTTCTATTTTTTTTTGTCCTACACAACAGGGGCGTACGCAGAAAATATTTTCGGTGGGGACTTTTAGTGATCCTGTCAAATTTTGTATAAGATTAAGAAATGGATGTGTTGTTGTGAATATTCCAGAATTTTTTTTATTTGTTGGAGAGTTGGTAATAGAAACACACATTCTGTGCAAATTTCAAATTTTTTATTCTTATTTGTCCGTCTGTCCGTCTGTATGTATGCAAACTAGTCCCACAGTTTTTGAGCAAGAGAGCTGAAAAATTGCACGAACCTTTCTTTTTACTACACGCAGTACATTTGTCGCAACCACTCGAATCGCACCACTAGGGGGGTACCTTCCATACAAACCACCCATTTGAATTTATGTTCTTATTAGAAAAACTTTTTTGGTTTTTCTTCTATCGAACTGAAACTTACACACTATCAACTTCCAAGAGAGGCGCAGGACATTTGTCAGAACCACCCGAATCAGACCACTAGAGAAGGTGCTTCCCACACAAACCACCCATTTAAATTAATGTTCTTATTAGAAAAACTGTTTTGATTTTTGTCCTATCCAACTGAAACTTGGATACTATCAGTTTCCAAGAGAGGCGCAGGATATTTGTCAGAACCTCCCGAATCGAACCACTGGAAGGGTACCTCCAATACAAACCACCCATTTGAATTCATGTTCTTATTAGAAAAACTTTTTTGTTTTTTCTTCTATCGAACTGAAACTTAGAAGGTACTTCCCACACAAACCACCCATTTGAATTAATGTACTTATTAGAAAAACTGTTTTGATTTTTGTCCTATCCGCAGGACATTTGTCAGAACCACCCAAATCGGACTACTAGGGGAGGTACCTTCCATGCAAACCACCCATTTGAATTCATGTTATTATTGGAAAAACTATTTTGTTTTTTGTCCTATCGAACTGAAACTTGGTCACTATCAGTTTCCAAGACAGGCGCAGGACATTTGTCAGAACCACCCGAATCGGACCACTAGGGGGGTACCACCCATACAAACCACCCAATTGAATTCATGTTCACATTAGAAAAACTTTTTGGTTTTTTGTCCATGAAGAGTATTTCATTTCCGGCATAGTCGAAAATAACGTTCTTACAAGTTTTTAAATATATTTCTGACAATTTATCTATACAATTTTATAGGCTTTAACGACGCTTAGTCAGTGTGCTATATATCAGCATAAACGGCATTCTTAATATTTACCGGATGTTTTGTGACTGGTTTGCGAAAATTTTTGCGGTTTTTATTTAATTTTTTTTTTTTTCATAATTCTAACATCGTTTTTTTGTTCATAATTTTAACATTGCTATTATTTAAATATGCCTTCCCGATCTACTTTAACTGGTAGAATTCAGCGTACACTCCAGAGAAATTACATGAAATCAGTTAGAAATGTTATCGCAAGTACTTCAAAAGATTGAATGAAACGTATACAATTGCATTGAATTCAATTCCCCGTAATTTTGAGTCTTTTAGCTGTGGGTCTTTAATATTACGTTGTGATTTCTGTTCAGCAAAACATTTTCAATCTTAAATTACTTTACGTA
Organism: Amiota minor; assembly: GCA_037043295.1. Lineage (NCBI taxonomy): Eukaryota > Metazoa > Arthropoda > Insecta > Diptera > Drosophilidae > Amiota > Amiota minor. The sequence goes on from JBAMAW010001188.1 coordinate 9,374, forward strand.
ACACTAGCGCTTTTACTTTGTGTTGTCATAAGGGAAAAGTTGCATTACCACCCCTCATTCAGAATGTGCTTTTTTTATGAATTTAGTTCAAGGTTTGAACTCAATACAATACAATATTAAATATTAAACAACACTCCAAGAATTACTTTGATAATATCCGTTTTTATAATGCTTCATTTTCAATGATAAGTTCTGAATTTAAATTAGATGACAGAGTTTTGAATGGAATTTATATTTTTGAGTTTCATGATATATTTTATCACCGATCTGATTCAATTACTCCGGGTTATGGTGGTGTTCCGGCATATGCACAGCTTTATTTTTACGACGTTGAAACTGCTTTACGTCATAGACTGAATGATAGATCAAATAATGGATGTAATGTGTCTATTATGTATGAATTAGATAAATGTAAATGTGTTTGTACGTTCTTTGAGGTCGATGGCTGAATATTGTCTTCGTCCTAAGAATACAACTGCTAATGTTTGTATGATGATTAAGGTGAATAAAGAGTGTCATCTTCGTCGATATAACGATGCTATTCAGACTGATGTTGCAGCTATTTGTAAAACCGATGACGGTGAACCACCCTTTGAGAGAGGTATGGTCGTTTTCCGAAATTTTCACGAGAACTTCATAATGTTTCTGTTTGGGACTCTTCATTAGATCCGTTGGCATGTCTTTTGTTGTTTCCTAATGGTGATACCGGTTGGCATGTAAATATATCACATAACATTGCTTGTACTTCTAATTCTCATGCTCCTCGAAGCAAAGTTAATCACGGTCTTCACTCTAACGCCTATTTGGCGTTTATTTATTTTATACAGTGTATAGTATACGATATTTAAACTAACTCCATACAAAAAAATATAAGCTAAGCCGTAAGTATAATCAACGATTGAGTAGGGTAAACCTTGCATACTGCGGCCTGCCAACTTTGTGAATTTTGAAGAATGGACAAGTCTGCCAAACAAGGTTATTTTCAAGGATTTCTTTACATTTTAAATTGTTTGTTTATATTTACAAATACGAAAACAGCCGATTCACACTGATACACAGACAAATCAAAACAGTGAGTTCACACAATTGTGTAACAAATACACATTGAGTATCTTGAAACGTTTGATTGAAAACCCTGACTATGTTACAGTGTACATGTTATCGCCTTGCTATTCGTGCGGATTTAAGTCTTCTCCATTCTTCCCAAATATTATTTCTTTAATGGATCGTTGATATGTACGTTCGAATTGAAAGTATCAGATTACATTTCATTAGACAAAATCAGGCTACTCTACGTGCTGACCTTTACAATAACTCTAGTGATTTTATAAATCAAAATCTAAGTGTTTTCTTTTATATTTAAGATATAAGATGTAGGAAAACAATAGTACATATCCAATCGGGAATAAAAAAAAAAAAAAAAAAAAATATTTCGTGTAGAATGTGGAAGGCAAAATTACTTGTCAAAAAGTATATTTTATTCACGATTGGATATGTACTATTGTTTTCCTACATCTTATATCTTAAATATAAAAGAAAAACTAAGTACAATTTTAACAATAAGAGGGGAAAAGGCAGTGGACAATATCCTATGTTACAGTATACATGTCATCATCTTGCTATTCGTGATGATTTTAGTGTTCTGCATTGTTCCCAAAAATTATTTCTTCAATGGATCGTTGATATGTACGTTCGAATTGAAAGTACCAGATTACATTTCATTAAACAAAATCAGGCTACTCTATGTTCTGACCCTTATAATAACTTAAGTGATTTTATAAATCAAAATCCAAATGGTAATTATTCTAGAGTTAGTCACAAAGTAATTTTGCCTTCCACATTCATAGGTTTTCCTCGAAATATGTTTCTGAATTACTTAGATGATATGTGTATTGTACAGCGAAAGGGAAAACATTATTTATTCATAACTATGACATGTAATCCAAATTGGCCCGAAATTATCGAAACCTTAAATGGGGCTAAGGCTCACTTTCGACCTGATATTGTTGTTCCCGTTTTCAAAATTAAATTGAATGAACTGATCAACTTGATAATTAAAAACCAGATATTCGGTAAAGTTGATGCTATTATTTACACAATTGAATTTCAAAAACGTGGTCTCCCTTATGCACATATTTTGTTGACTTTAGAAAATGATGATAGAGTTGATAGTATTGAAATTATTGATAAAATTTTTTCTTCTGAAATTTCTGACCCTCATACTCATCTATTGTAACTTAGTAAAAAGTCGTATGATTCATGGACCCTGTGGTGTTCTTAATCCTAATTCAGTGTGCAGGCAGGAAGGAAAAAAATTTTCCTAAAGATTTCTCAGAACTTACTCATGATAGTGTGAATGGTTATCCAGTATAAAGACGTCGTAATTATAGTGTTTCTGTTGATGTTCGTGGGCATATTGATAATAGATTTGTGGCCCAATATAATCCGTATCTTTTAGCTAAGTTCAATTGTCATTTGATTTTTGAAGTTTGCACGTCTGTTAAGAGTGTCAAATATATTTACAAGTATGTATATAAAGGGAATGATTGTGCGACTTTAGAATTTGGTGATGAGAATGTTGGGCCGAATGAAATCGTGATAGATGAGATCCGAAATATCTTAAACGGTATACTTGTTGATTCCACTGAGGCTGCTTGGAGGATATTTGAATTCCCAATGCATTACAAGTCTCATACAATTGTTCGGCTTGATTGCTACCTGCTTGGAAGGCAAAATACTTACTTTAGAAGAGGAAATGTGGAACAGGTCTTAGCCAATCCTCCAAGAACCAAATTATTAGCATCCTTTGAATTAAATTGAATACAAACGATGCTTCTGCAAATGAATTTCTGTATATAGAAATTCCAGAACATTTCGTGTGGGATGGTAAAGCTAAAAAATGGACTGTTAGACAACGTGGGGCAGAGAAAGTTATTTCTCGAATGTATGTTGTATCTCCTAAAGATGTCAAGTTATTTCATTTAGGGTTACTTCTATTACACGTTCGTGGTGCCAAGTCTTTTGAAGATTTATGATTCTATAATGAGATTGAGTATCCTACTTTTGTGGAAGCATGCCACGCGAGTTATGTACCCTAACTTAACTTTGAACAATTATACTGGCAATGATGAAGTCAGCATAATTGTTCAAAAGTATTTAAAAAAGAGCACTGACCGAACAAATGAAGTTTCACAAGAATGGAAGTTGAAACTGTCATAAATAGAGGAAATAAATAAACAAAGTTGCACAAGCATTAACAATGTAAGCGTTAACTTCGTTCCCATTGTTTATGTTTGATCAGCATAAAAATATACATATTTGAAAGAACGACACTTGCTAGTGTCAAGAAATATATAGATTAAGATATGTCTAAAGACGTGATAGTGGTTTTTAATAAAGCATAAAATATATTGAATCCTAAGATTCAATTTTTTTTTTTTTTTTTTTTGTTCACAAAAATTGAGTTTAAGCCTTAAGACTTAAACAATATGTACGAAAGAACATTTCTGGCACTGTCGACGGAGCTTATATTCAAAAGAATATAAGACGAACAGTGAAACTTACGTTTTTAAGAGAAAAAAACAAACAAGCTATACCAAAGTAAAAAATTTAATACTTCAGTGTAATAGATTGGTGAAACAAAAAATAAACTATTTTGTTTAGACCAAAAGCAAAAGGAAAACAATCCAAAGTGAATTAAAAAAAAAAAAGGAAAAAGTTTAAATTACTCTTTATAAAACAAAATTAATTTCATCAAATACGAAAATTTTAAATTAATTTTTATAAAGACAAAATCATTTTCAATAAATACGCAGCAAAATCACAATACACAAATGGAATAAAACAAAAAGCAACAAAAATATAAACACGGAACGAAAAATCTTCACATTGAAAAACATCATCAGAACAGTGGTGTATAAAAGTTAAAACATAGACAACAAAACAAAAAAAAAAAAAAAAAAAAGGATATTCGATTCAGATTGTAAGAGAAAAATAAGGTTCATGCCTATAACTTTGAACTTGTGTTTGTTTGAGAAATTTACCTAAGAGAAAAGGAAAACTGAATTTGTGGAGTAGTTTTACTACTGTGCATAATAAATATATAGAAAATAAAAATTTAAGTATCATAAAAACAATAAATGAAAACATATTAATAAAAAAAAAAAACGAAAAAATCTATAAACAAAACAAAAACCAAATAAGTGTACACGAGTTACATCAACAAATCCGAAAGATGGAAGAAGCTTTGAGGAAGCAAGAAGAAGAAGAAAGGAACCAAAGCAATGCTCTAATGGAGCAAATACAAGTGAATCAACAATTACAATAATAGCTACATCCTTTAAATAATGTTAGTTACTTGGTACCATTTATCAAATCAGTGGAACAGGTAATGTCGTTGTGCGGAAATAACATGGAACTGGCAACGTTCGAGACCAACATCATCCTTAATGAGAAGAACCGTGGGGATACAATCAGGGTAACACAGGAACTATTGGACAACCCTCTTTGGATAGAAGTTAAAAAAAAACTAAAACAACTCTTTAAACCGAAGACAACTTTTGGCGACATGTATAATATGTACAGAATGGTAAAAGTGAGTAACTTGAGAGAACTTTTTAATATCTTTCAAAAACCAAAAAAACGATTTAAACACATTGTATGAACTTGAAGATAAAATCCTTTTCTCTTATCAACCTATGTATGTCGATAGGGATTTAATTTGTGTATTGATGGAAAAGATTGATGGCTTAGTAAGTCATAATATAGAGGAAAATATGAAGCTAGACGATGTAATTTCTAAGTTTACTAGACTAAACCTATTAGATGATAGCAGAGCTATCCATTATAAATACAGAAAACCTAAATCACAGAATAATAGCAATAACCAACGCGATGATAGTGTTGCAAAAAAAGTGATCAAAGTTATAGTAATACTAACAATAATCAAGACCGTAACCTAAGTCGTAGAAACAATAATAATAATAATTGTAATCAAAAGCGTAGTAACAATAATAATCAATATCAAGGCATTAATAATAATAATAACCGAAATCCTAACAACACTAACCAAAGTACTAACAATCATTATAAGAATCAAAATCAGAATCATAATCAAAATAACAACACTAATAGTAATCATCAGAATAATCAAAACAATCAAAACTATAATAAGAATAATAGTAATAATAATAACAGCCAAAACTGTGGTAACACGAAATCGACTCAAACTCGAAATTCAGATATGAGTGTTGATACTCAAAATCAAGGATCATTTAATGAACTTGCTTATATGGAAATAGACACCCTTCAAGATACTCAGTCAGTGGTTAATGAAGAGGTAAATTTTTTAACAATGCCTCAAAATGTACATTACCCATAATATCTATTACCATAGAAAAACAAGAGGTTAAATGCCTCATAGATACGGGATCCACAACAAGCTTGTTGCTTTACTTTTAGTTTGTTGGTCATTATCATTATTATGTTTATTTGTTGACCATTGTCATCATTATGTTTGCAAAATTTCATCATTTCATTTTTACTTATTTTTATTTGTTGTGGGAAAGGCCACAGCTGTGCACTGTGCAAAGCTAGTAATTTATAAATACACAAAACAAATTAATAGCAATCATTTTCAATACAAGAATAAAAAAAATAAATAAAAAAAAATTACCAGTGCAGGACTTGAATCTCACGCCCTCGGTTTGCCAGTCCTACTCCCTAGCCACTACGCCACGCAGAAATTTTAATCATGTTTGCTTAAATAGCTCCAATATATAATAAAAAAAAAACAATAATTTTCAATATAATAATTTAAAAAAAAAATATTCCCAATGCGGGACTCGAACCCCATCCCATTGCCAGCCCTACACTCTAACCCATAAGAAAAAAATCTTACGATTCTATTTTTAGCATCATTTTTTAAATTTTCACTATGGATCTGTAGCGTGAACACTTTCTGGATCGTTTGATGTTAGTAAACGACGATGTCGATTGGCCGGCGAGATCGTGTTATTTAACACCCTTAGAATTTTTCCTGTGGGGATGTTTGAAGTCACTCGTCTATGCCAACCGTCCAGTCATGATTCAAGATCCCAAGACGCCGAAATTCAGACCGTGACGCCGGAATTAAGCATGGTTCACAAAAAAAAATCACTACTTCTGAATGGTATATTTTGCCGTTGTAACACGTTGTATGGTTCTACACCTGATGACATATGCGATAATGCCAAAGTTGAAGTGATTCAGTTTTCTCTGCTATATTCGGTTGTGCCTAAGTGGTTGTAATTTTCAGAAATAGCTTAAATAGTTTTAATCACCTCTTTCCCCTTGAAGTCACACTCTACCATTTTTCTCAAAACTGCATTTCTTTCTTTGGGACTTAAAAATTGGAGGCCTGCCAGCGAAGTCGTGGCTGTCATTTGTTGTCATATTCCACCACTAATTGAACCAATTGTACTTGCAGTTGATATAAAATTTTGATGAAAAAAAAACCGTTTGCAATTTTTTTTAAAAAAAGTTAGGACACTCGTTTTGAAAACTATGTACTTGACGAATTCTCAGAATGGACCGAAGAACGGTATATTAAAATAAATGAGAAAAACACAGTGCAGATAATATTTACAACTAAATACAACTATGTGTTTTTATGTGATCGTGTGCCAGCTGTTCCAGAACTCTGACCGCTAAGAATGGTGCAGACGAAGTGCCGTAAATTAATGTATACAGCTGATAGGGTTTCATTGGAGCAGTTGGGTCTTCTCTCCAAACAATGCGTTGATATTTTCGATGATTTTCACTCACCCAAATCTGACGGAACATTTTTACGATGTCTGCAGAATATACAAGCTTTTACATTCTGAAGCGTAGGAACACAGAAAAAGAGACTACGCTGAATGGTGGGTCCAATATGCAGTTCATCATTCAAAACCTTGGCATTGGTATCTTTGAATGATCCATCAAAAACAACCCGAAGCTATCGGCCAACGACCGGGTGGTGAGGCAAATAGTATCTCCGCTCGGCGTTGATCTCATGTGCCTGCAGTTCCCTCATGTGAACCAAGTTTGTGTATTCTCGCATAAAGTCCACATACTGCAATCTAAACTTGATATCTTGACGTCACTTTAAAGCCTTAAATCTTGAAAGTTCCTCTTGCAACGTATCTGCAAATGCTGGGTCTGCCGACTTGAATGGAAGTCCCACTATGTATGTACCTACCGTTGGCACCGCGTGTGTGAGTGTTGAGGAAATGTTATTCAATCTTATCATTGTCTCCTTCTGGGAATCGTGATCGACATCATCTAACTCTCAGAATTGGTTAAGCGACGCACCGATATCTATAGTTGTGTGTAGCGATGTAGCCATTAATGTACTATTGGTAAGAACTGACGTGATAACCCATCCAAATATTGTTGAAACTGCTATGATGTTACCCTGGTTATCGTACACCTTTTGACCCGTAAGTACATCCCAAAAGTATTCGCTACCCAGCAAGATGTCAATTGATGCATTGGTAAGGTAATCGTATCGTTATCTGCCAGTTGTAGTCCATCGAATACCTTAAGGGCTGTGGTGTCGATATTGTTCCTTTTCAATGACGATGTTATTATACCTAGAATATGCGCCGCAATTTCCATTGTGGTGTGAAACTCTGGAAGTTACACTAAGTAGATTAACCCAATCTTTAAGCAATTAAAACATAGCCGCTTTTCCTTTACCATGTTCCGCCGTTGCTTGACAGTTAGACTAAGAAACTATAGACATGAGTACAGCGTGTGCTCTTTAACTGCATTTGGCACAACAGCCCGTCTACCGTCATCAGCGTATGTGAAGATCCCTTCTGTTTGTCACCATGGGTCGTGTGCTTGAAGTCCGTTCTCGTTGACTTAACTCGTACGTGCATCCAGAAACTTAAAAAATGCGTCAAGCGGTGGCTTGTTTCGGCATCACTTCTCGCTAAGATCAAGTAAATAATCCAGCAGTCACGATCCGAATGACCAATTGCATCCAAGCCCCATTAGTTCATTAGTTCCGTCAGCCTCACTGCTTAGAACACACACATCCATTTTATTAACTATGTTCCGAGATCGATTATAATGCTTCATGCAGTTTCATATGCTGCATCAGTAATTGGCAAATGACGTATTATGTTTGCTGCCTCATCAATTAAATATGTTTTCAATTAATGCAATGTGTTTGTTAAGTTTTGCCTCTTATGAATTGTGCTTTCATACATATTCTTAAAGGATGGCCAATCTTTGTAATCACCAGCAAATTTCTTAATTTCAATTTTCTGTCAATACGCGCTCTTGATGTTGTCTCGTTTCCCATAAAACGCTCAAACAACTGTTGCTGTTGCTATAGCATTTGTAAAATAGCTTCACTGTTTGATGTATTACTCACCGCAGAGGCGCCTGCCCTACCGTCCGCGACGTCGCTGTTTTCGTTATCTCTTCCATCTTCGTTGTTGCTAACTCCAATGAGCACTTACGTGATATGAGCATAAAATACGCCTTCAATTATTTGTCCTCATAGACTTCGTTGTAATTGGAAGGATCTAAGTACCCGTCCACGTCATCATATGCGTACATGTTATCTCCTAGTTTTTCAAACTCACCCCAATTAATCTATCGATCAGTGTTTGAATTGTGTTTAAAGTGGTTTCCGCCAGGAGACGCTCCGCGGCCGTTGATATGTGTGTGATACTGGCCTTCACCTTGCTGCGGCCACCAACGAGAATTTTTAATTGTTCCATAGTAAACAATCAGCCTTGTGAGTAAATTAAAATCCGGCTCAAAGAGAAATTTTCTTATGTTTAAGAATGAAAAACAAATCTTTTTTATTTATACATGTTATCATGCCGATGACTAATACCAAAATTAAGGGAAGCTTGACGTCTACCATTTGCAAAAAAGGAACCACCAACGGCGTTGCCATCCTATTCTCAAATTCAATTCCAACCGTTCCTCAACAACACTTATAAACACATATTGAAAAATATGTTTTTGAAATACAAGTTAATACATTTATTGCAAGAACAACCTGGCAAAACCAACAGGCAAGCAACAATGAAATATACAATTATAAATACATATTGAAAAATAAAGGGAAGACTTAAACAGGAAATATAACAATGAGTTGGAGCTACTGTGATATATGCCACAGTGTAAATATTTTTTTAAAATACAAGAAATACATTTATTGCAAGAATAACCTGGCAAAACCAACAGGCAAGCAACAATGAAAAAATACATTTATACCAAAATACTGAAAAATCGGCCAAATGCGATTCAGACTCGTACACGGAGGAGTCCGTACCATATAGGGTTTGTCTAATAGTTCAATGTTACTGATCCCAACAAATGTACTAAAAACTTTTACCAAAAACTTATTGTGTCTAAATTTCTGTTGAATAGTGAAAAAAAAGCAAAAAAAAATTTTCGAATATGAACCTGAATTTTAATGGTGGCATTGTATGGAAAGTACCCCTCCTAGTTTACCGATTTGGCTGATTCCAACAGGTGTACAGCGCCTATGACAGAAACTTATTGTTTCTACATTTCAGTTCAATAGGACAAAAAACAAAAAAGTTTATCTAATGAGAACATGAATTTTAATGGGGGCTTATATGGGAGGTACCCTCCCTAGTGGTCTTATCAAACTGAAATTTCGACAATATTCTGGTATTTACCCACCAACCACCTAAATATCAAGATCGTGGTATTATTGGATCGTCTAGCTGCCATACAAACCAAAATGTTTCTTGTATGGGGACCCCTTTAAGTTTTTGAAATTATTTTAGTTTTAGTATTTGTTGCTGATGCTCGGATAGATTTCTTTAAAAATTTCAACTCTCTATGTGATGAATACCACACCAAAATCCATGGTTTGTGTATGTGCAAGTGATTGAGAAATTGTTAGTTAAAGAGAGAGAGAGAGAGAGCGAGAGGACGGTATGCGAAAAGCTTTTAATGTGAATGACGCACTCTGCTTTGATGATAGCAAGATACCTATCGTATATACTTCAATGTTGTAACTATGAGGTTCTCTTTGTGTTACTTATTTTTTTGCGAAACTGAAAAAAGGAAAAAAATTACGAATCTGACTCCATCGAAAGTACATACATATATAGACGAAAGGAGCAAATAAACGAAATAATTAAGAACGAATGACGGGCGAACGAGCGAGCGAAATAACGAATGAATTTTACGAAGATAGCAGGATGGATTTTAACAGAAGGGATATGTGTGGTAACTTCGATTTAAATGAGGGTTGAGTTTGGGTATGCGTGTATGTTTTTGGTAATGCCAGGAAGGTGGAAATCTCTCATAGATCTTAATAACTCAATATATTATTGTATAATCTCTAATAAATTCATTTAGAGCCTACGGTGCCAAAATCACCTCCATGTGGACTCGAAACCACTACATCCCACATACGTTAATGTATGCTTGCTTGTGTGGGACGGAAGGACATAAACGAAGACGATGGGGCTAGGGCTGCAAATACGAATACGACGATAACGAACACAAAGAAGCAGAAAAAGCATTTAAAATATTTTTTCGAAGTTGTACACAGAGGCAAATTGTAATCGCTGGTTGTTCTTCTTTGTCATGTTGAGGAACAACAGCAAAAAAACAAAAAACATCAACATAGTACATATAACACATAATATTGTTAGTAGTGAGCAGTAAACAAATAAACATATGAGTTTATAAAAAAAAATAAAACAATAATAAAAAGAAAATCTGCAGTAATTGTAAAACTAATATCAGGTCACACTAGTCTACAGTGTAAAAAGTATGTATACACGTGCATATGTATTTAATAATTCGAATTGTCTTTTAAACTCAAGACACTACGTGCTACACAATATAAAGGATAAAGGAAAATACATATAGGCAGGTATTTACATATATACAACAGTATATAACTTTGTATATTTAGTTCAATAACTAAAATTTTATCGCAAAAACAATAATAAAAAGTGCAATTCGAAAAATCTCAAGCAAATAAATTAAAGTGAAGAATAATTTTGAATATAACACAAAATTCTAATATAAAACAATAAACACAAGAATAGTGAATAAAATTTTCGTCTGCTTTAAATAGTTTGTAGTGAAAGTAAAGGTAAAATAAAATACAACGAAAAACTTTCCAAATCGGCCAAAACAACATACATTCGTACAGAGGGCATCTACGGAAGGGATTGTGCATATGTGTGAGAGAAAGAGTAAGAAAGAGTGGGTGAAAAATTAGTGAGAGAAGAGAAGAGGAGTAAGCAGGAGAAACACTATTCGAAAAGAAAAAGAAACATGTCCGTAGTAATGTATGCATGTATGAATTTGTGTGTATGCTTTTTTGTTTTTTCTTATCCGAACAAGGAGATGAAGATCTTCAGAAAGATGCTTCGTCCGTGCTACAAGTTATGACGGATTCGAAAGTTTGTTCGTAAACAGGTTTCCCTACCACTTTCCATGTGTTTATATACACATGTATGTTTGTGCGTAATGTGCATGTAAGCATATAAATGCAAAGCAACAATAAAACCAGTTTAACTGTTGAATATGAAATGATGATGACAAACAGTATTAATAGCAATATAAGTACATTGGTTGGCATAAGTATTTTGAAGAAATAAAAATCGTGCATTTTTGAGACTAACTTTTAAGTGCCTTTATAAATAATTCTTGTTTATTTTTTGTTTTTTACATATAACACACAAAGTCTAAACTTAACGAAAGGAAGAAATGAAGAAGAATTTAGTAAAATGTATAACCTCCTTTGGCTTCAATAACTTTTTAAAGGCGTCTCGGCACTGAATCTACTAAATTTTGAAGAATCTATTATTATTCTTATTATAATCTTATTCTTATTATTATTTACTTATTATTACAGTTATTTAAATTGTTAAAAATTTAACATAACTTATAGGGAGGAGCACTGCCTGCTATGGCCTTCGGCTCGTATTATTATTATTATTATTATTGTTTTACTTATATATATCGTCGAAAACCCGTAAAATAAATAGTTTTGCAGCCGAAATCGAAAATATAGAAGTTATGAACATCAAAAAAAAAAATAAATTCGCAGGGCTGGGCCACCTTTAAAATCGTTGAAAAATGTGCTGAAATGATAAAAAATGAACTGTAAAACAAAATTTAATAAAATTATAGCCCAAATAGATTTTAGAGATTTTTACTGTCTAAAGGAAATTATTTGTCACAAAAATGAAAATGGCACTCAAAGCTAACAGTATTTTTTTTACATACGAACTTTAACAAATTTCATATTGCAAGACCGCCAAATCACCGAAGCCCAACCCTGACAACATTTACCTACAAACACATATCATGTCACTCAATAAGCCTCTCTCTTTTTTTTACACGTATCGTTTGAAGGTTGGTACCATCCAGTAATTTACAACAGTGTTGCCAGATACTTATGTGTCAGACCGGAGACTTATTGAGTGACTTAATATGATATAGATACAATTTGTAGCAGGAAAGAAATAAAATTAAAAATGGTGTTTTTATTAAAATTATAAACACAGAGTGACAGGCAGGCAGATACATAGACAGTAATAACATAAACGTGGTGGTTGAGGAAGAGGTGTACACCAAGATACACAAATATTGAATAACATTATTAAATAAGTAAGTACATTAGACTACTCTGTTATAGAAATCTGGCAAACAACATCAAACAACAGAGGCAATGGCTTAAAAATTCCGATAATATTGTAAGGAAAACAAAAAAAAAAAAAAACCATACTAAACGGGAAAAAAAAATAAAAAAACACAACAGTAATAACAAGTGGAAAAAAGGAAAAGAAAACTTGTTGTTAGTTGTGACATCAATTGCAACTCTGGCATCGTTTAATTTTTGGCCGTTCACGATGAAGCCTTCGGATATTCCGGTGGTTATGGAAAGGGTAAGTCCAATTTTCATTTGTATTCTTTTTAATAGCGTGTTTACAGAACAAAGAGGAAATTGAATTGAATTGAATCGTAGATGAGAATTCGAAGTTCAGTGCAAATTCGGCCAGAAATTGGAGTTCAACGATGGTCACTCTGCGAAATATGCAAGTTGTGTGGTGGTCGCTCTTTGCGGTGTTGAAATTTTTTTTGCTATTGTTGGCACCTATTGATATGACTTTCGACTCTTTTTTTTTTGTTTTTTTTTTTGTTGCACGCCAACATTAAACATCTGATGATGATTTTAGTAAATTTCAAATTGTAAAATTTTTGTTCAAATTTAAATAAACTAAGTAGCAGGAATGGAAAAGGGAGCAACAAGATTAATGTACATGCATTGGAATTTGTTCTGAATTATGTATTATCTTATTATTCTTATATTGAAAATGATTGCTATTAATATGCTTTGTATATTTATAAATTACAGGCTTTGCACAGTGCACAGCTGTGGCCTTTCCCACAACAAATAAAAATAAGTGAAATGATGAAATTTTGCAAACATAATGATGACAATGGTCAACAAATAAACATAATAATGATAATGACCAACAAACTAAAAGTAAAGCAACAATTAAAATTAACAGCATGTAAATCTTTACGAAATTTGTAAACTCACACATACATCTTAACTTTTGTCCAACTATTTCATTCTGCTCTTTAAATATTTATTATTATTATATTGGAGCTATTTAGTCAAAGACAATTAAAATGTCTCCGTGGTGTAGTGGTTACAGAGTACGTCTGACAAACCGAGGGCGTGGGGTTCGAGTTGTGCGCTAGGAATATTTTTTTTTGTTTACTTCTGTCTTAATAGAACTCTCACTCTCTTATTAATGCAGTCAGGAGCGAAAACATCGTTCATTCTCTTTTGTGTTTTGTGTTGAAAAAGAAACAAAATAATTAAATAAATCAAAATAATAATAATAAAAGAGTTGAGTTCAGTTCAGTTCATTTCGATAGGACCAAAAACAAAAAAAAAAATTCCAATAAGAACATGAATTCAATGGGTGGTTTGTATGGGAGGTACCCCCCTAGTGGTCCGATTCGGCTGGTTGGATGGAGTTGCGCTCCACACGGGTGTCCCACGACACCTCTTTCTTTTTTTCTTTTTTAACGCATACCTAATTATGTTTGATACAGTAAAAATTTCAGCTTATTCTATAGACGGGAACGTATGGACTGCAAAGTTTTGTTTTGAAATTTCCTTATAAATTTCGATAACTTTCTGAGCTGAAGGCTTTTTACCTTCAAAGCGACAAGACATATCAGTCATGTTTTATAATATATGGGAAGTCAAATCAATCGTTAGTGAAAGTGCTAATTCTATTCTGCGAAAGAGCTCGAATACCAACCCGAGCAGTACACCGAACTGTGTAAAAAAGTTAGTCAAGTTTGTCGTGAGTTAGAAAAAATTTTTGTAAAAAACATCGTTGAAGTTTACATTAAACGCGAACAAGATTTTCAAAATGAGTTGGATAATTTGTTTGATGTTGCACATTTCGATGCTTTTTATATATATATCACACAACATTGCTTTTACTGCTAACTCTCATGCTCCTCGAAACAAAGTTACTATGTTACAGTATATATGTTATCGTCTTGCTATTCGTGATGATTTTAGTTTTCTGCATTTTTCCCAAAAATTATTTCTTCAATGAATCGTTGATGTGTCCGTTCGAATTGAAAGTACCAGATTACATTTCATTAAACAAAATCAGGCTGCTCTACGTGCTGACCTGAATAACTTAAGTGATTTTATAAATCAAAATCCAAATGGTAATTATTCTAGAGTTAGTCACAAAGTAATTTTGCCTTCCATATTCATAAGTTCTCCACGAAATATGTTTCAGAATTACTTAGATGCTATGTGTATTGTACAGCGAAAGGGAAAACATTATTTATTTATAACTCTGACATGTAATCCAAAATGTCCCGAAATTATCGAAACCTTAAATAGGGCTGAGGCTCACCTTCGATCTGATATTGTTGTTCGCGTTTTCAAAATTAAATTGAATAAACTGACCAACTTGATAGTTAAAAACCAGATATTCGGTAAAGTTGATGCTATTATTTACACAATTGAATTTCAAAAACATGGTCTCCCTTATGCACATATTTTCTTGACTTTGGAAAATGATGATAGAGTTGATAGTACTGAAATTATTGATAAATTTGTTTGTTGCTGTAATTCCTGACCTTCATAATCGTCCAAAATTACATAACTTAGTAAAAAGTCATGTGATTCATGTTCCCTGCGGTGTTCCTAATCCCAAGTCAGTGTGCATGCGGGTAGGAAAATGTTCTAAACATTTTCCTAAAGATTTCTCAGAACGTACTCATGACAATGTGAATGGTTATCCAGTATACAGACCTCGTGATTATGGTGTTTCTGTTGATGTTTGAGGGCATAGTGTTGATAATAGATTTGTGGTCCCATATAATCCGTATCTTTTAGCTAAGTTCAATTGTCATTTGATTTTTGAAGTTTGCACGTCTGTTAAGAGTGTCAAATATATTTACAAGTATGTAAATAAAGGGAATGATTGTGCGACTTTAGAATTTGGTGATGAGAATGTTGGGCCGAATGAAATCGTGATAGATGAGATCCGAAATATCTTAAACGGTGGACTTGTTGGTTCCACTGAGGCTGCTTGGAGGATATTTGAATTCCCAATGCATTATCAGTCTCATACAATTGTTCGGCTTGATTGCCGCCTGCGTGAAAGGCAAAATACTTACTTTAGAAGAGTAAATGTGGAACAGGCCTTAGCTAACCCTCCAAGAACCAAATTATTAGTATCCTTTCGTCTTCGAGCAGTATTACTGATCGGACGTTTACCTCGCAGCTTATAAATTTTATTTTATTTGCTTCTTATCAAAGCCTAACAGCACCAATAATGACAGCGAGAAATGCTTACTTCTCGTTTGTCGCTAATGATACCAGGAACAAAAACAAAGGTTCCTTATTAACCGCTCAGCCACCCGTAGATAGAGCACGATCTTGCTCTCCTGTTCTGTTGTCTAGTACAGTAAGCACTAGTCACTCACTCCATGAAGTGCCCAGTGCCCTTCCCCGCAACCACCTTTACATTTAAACCCAGAAGCAACTGTGTTTAACGCTACAACAAACACAACACAAAGCACAGATTTTACTTCAACAGCTAGTGTAGTTTCAGGAACAACAACACTGTTCTCAGATACTGCTTCGATTGCATCATCACATGCAGTTACTGTAACAACAACAAACACGGAAACATGCTATCCCTATTACCAAGGGTAATATAAAAGAAACTAAGGTCCAAATTTATACGGAAGCAAACTATAGTTCTGTAACTAAGTACTTTAGGGAGACTAACAGAAACTATTATACCTATCAACTTAAAAGTAGTAAAGGGCTGGTAGTTGTAATTAATGACATTGAACCCTCTGTTGATTGTAGCGTTATTAAGAGTGCACTGGAAGAGAAAGGGTTTGAGGTTAAAGTAGTGATCAATTGTTTTAATAAAAATAAATTCCACAGCCAAAAGTTGCAGCATTTAAAGAAAAATGAAGTGCATCCCATATACAAACTTAAATATTTACTTCATCGTAGGGTAACTATGGAGGAACCTCACAAACGAGTAAATCCTGTGCAATGCACATATTGGCAGGAATTTGGCCACACAAAATCTTATTGTCCCCTTCGTTTGTTTGTGAAGCCTAAGGCTCCAATGTCTCACCATAATAAGCCAATCTCACAAACTACCCCAACTATAAATGCATGTAATGAGCCAGTGTTACAACCACTAAGTTCTAGTGAGTCTATGTTGATGAATTTATTACAGAACTTGAATCAATTAATCTTAATGATGCAAAACTCTTTTCAAGAGAGGATGAAAATCCAAATGAAAATTTTGGATAAGTTAAATTCCCCATAATGGCTCATTTTAAAATAACTCACTGGAACGCAAATGGCGTTTCACAGCACAAACTAGACGTGATGAAGTATCTAGAGGACAACAATGTAGATGTGATGTTAGTCTGTGAGACTCATTTGACTAGCAAAAACAACTTCTTTATACCAGACTATTTAGTTTATACAACAAAATCATCCCAACGGAAAGGCTCATGGTGGTACATGCATTATTATAAGAAAGCGTATTAAACACCAGACCCTAGAGCCTTACTCATCTACTTATCTACAAGCAACTTCGGTCCCGTAGCAAATGCGTTAAGGTAATCTGACGTTATCTGCTGTATATTGTCCTCCACGATTTTCAATATCTGCAGATGTGTTTAAAAATTTCTTTGATAGCCTTGGAGCACGATTTTTGGCGCCGGTGACTACAATGCTAAACACACTTATTGGGGGTCACGTTTAGTAAATCCAAAAGGTCGGCAACTTTACACCACTCTTTTAAATTGTAAAAATAAGCTAGACTTCGTTTCTCCGGGTAGGCCTACATACTGGCCGGCGGATCTAAAAAAAAAATCTCCCGATATCATCGACTTTGGTATCACAAAAAATATACCAAGAAACCTCATATCAGCAGTTACTCACGATGAACTTTCATCCGATCACTCCCCCGTTGATACCATTTTACTCGATTTTCCAATATTTGAGGATCGCCCTTATAGACTTATATCTAATAAAACTAATTGGTTGCAATATAAAAAATATATTATTTCTCACATAGAAATTGCACCTGCGATCAACTCTGAAAGTAATATTGATAAATCTGTTAATGAGTTAAGTGTTGTATTGATAGCTGATAGCTGCAGCTTCTAAACGACGATTGAGAAGTGAATGGCAACAGCACAGATCTCCTACTGCTAAACAAATGCTAAAAGATGCAATAAAAAAACCAGCCAAAGCACTTTTAAGCGACCAGCTCGAGGCACAAAGGCGCTATATCTCTAACCTATCACCCACAAACACTAGATTTTCACTTTGGAAAGCGCAAAAGTCGCTAAAAACTCCTGTGGAGCTGGATTTACCTATTAGAGACAGAAACGGAATTTGGGCTCGGTCTGATGAAGAGAAGGCTAATGTATTTGCCAACCATCTTGAGCACGTGTTTCAACCTAATCTACCTACTAACAAATTTGTGCTTCCTCAACAGACAATCACAAATTCAGTAAATATGTCTCCATTAAAAACAAGCTCTAGTGAAATTGTATCTATTATAAGGACTCAAGTGAAACGCAAAAAATCTGCTGGTTATGATAGAATTGTGCCAAAAATGATAACTGAGCTTCCAAGCGCAGCAAAAGTATTTCTCTCGTGTCTTTTCAATGACTCATGCGCACAGCGGTCCTTGAGCACGACTTGAAAATACCAAAAATTGGCGACGTGATTAATCATTAGGCCAAGGACTACATTAATCGGTTGGCAAATCATCCAAACGATCTAGCCAGGCGGCTTTTAAGGCGACGCAGAAAGGGAGGGGTCAGAGTGGCGAGGAGACTGAGAAGATCGCATCCTGTCGACCTCCCTACTAGATCATATTAAATGTATTAGTATTATTTCCACTTATTAATATAAGTTGTTTTGTTATTGTTTTGTATATAATTTAATTTAAGTTGTTTCATAATAACAGTATAATTAAAGATTTTAATCATTTAAAAAAAAAACAAAAAAAAAAATTTAATGATTTTCTTCGAATTGGGTACTTTCCAAAGCAATGGAAGAAATCGGTTATTATAAAGTTCCAAAGCTCGGGAAGGATAGGACATGTCCTTCTTCATATAGACCTATAAGTCTGCTTCCATGTCTTTCTAAGCTATTTGAGAAGGTCCTTAAAGCCAAACTCAATCACCAGTTACAAGCAAATAGTTCAATCCCAGATCATCAATTTGGTTTTCGAGCAAAACATGGAACGATTGAGCAAGTCAACAGAGTAACTTCGGAAATAAGAACTGCCTTTGAATTGCGAGAATATTGCTCAGCAGTATTCCTTGATGTAGCACAAGCGTTTGATTGAGTATGGCATGAGGGTTTGATTTACAAAATAAATTGTTTACTACCCCAAAATATGCATAGAGTCCTGCAATCCTACATATCAAATCGAGTGTTTGTAGTAAGGCAGAAAAATTTCGTTTCAAATGAATTTAAGATAAAAGCAGGAGTTCCCCAAGGTAGTGTCTTGGGACCAACTCTATACATGTTATTCACTGCCGACATTCCAACAAGTAGTCAAATTGTTACTTCGACTTTCGCTGATGATACTGCCGTAATCAGTCGCTCCCGTTGCCCAGTTAAAGCTTCCGCAAGCTTGGATGCTCATCTTAAAAGCCTTCAGGAGTGGTTATCCAACTGGAGGATTAAAGTCAATGAGGGGAAATGTAAGCATATTACATTTACATTGAACCGACGGACTTGTTCTCCAGTAACATTAAATGGTGTTACAATTCCTCAAACCCAAGTGGTAACTTATCTTGGCGTTCACCTGGACAGACGGCTTACCTGGCGGAAGCATATAGAATCTAAAAAGATACATATGAAACTAAGAGCTCAAAGTCTTCACTGGCTAATCAATTCTAAATCTGGACTGAGACTTGAGTACAAGGTGATGCTGTATAACTCTGTTATTAAATCAATTTGGACTTATGGTTCTGAATTGTGGGGTACCGCGAGCGCGAGTAACATTGAAGTTATACAAAGAGCACAATCCAAGATACTTAGAACAATCACGGGAGCTCCATGGTATATCAGGAATGAAGACATTCACAAGGACCTGGAAGTACCACCTGTCAAAGATGAATGTTCCAAGCGTAAAGCTATTTATATGGATAAACTAGTTCGACATGTTAATCCCCTAGCCAGAGTCCTTGTCCATACAAGGAACTCATCTCGACTGATCCGTAACGATCGTGCTGCCCTTTTGATTAATTAGAGGCTCGTAGTGCCAAGTGAACTCCTTCCTCTTCATTGTAGGAGGGACACATGTGTATTAGTTTCATAAGATTTGTAACCTTATTGTTAGTCCTATGTATTACATCGGAGATTCAATAAATACTATCAATATAAAAAAAAAAAAAAAACAATGAGAAGCTGCAATATTGTAGCAGCAGTAAATGCTTTTTAAATAGATTATAACAGTATGACAACTACATTATATTTAAGAGCGAACATAACGGGACAATTCGCTTACGAAAAAATGCATTCCCATTTTTTTTCTTTTAGAATTTTGAGTCAGTCTTTGGTCAATAAGTTTGTATGGTTTGCAGGTTATAGAATTTATATACTCTTCGGCAATCCTCTTGTGCACATTTAGTTAATAAAGAATGAGATGAAATAATGCAATTATTACAACAACACACTCTCTCTTTTGCTACGATCTCAGTGAATAATTCAGAAAGAAAAGAGCGAATAGCGCAATACTCTTGTGCGCACTCAGTTATCAGTAAATGATATGAGTAAAGACATCAATTACAACACACACAAAGTGCAAGAAGAAGCATAACTTCAACAACGTAAAAAATGTAAACAAAATTTTGTGCGTGGTTTTGCAAAACTGTATATGTAAATTAATTATTTATTTTATTTATTTATTAGAACTAAGATTATAATTACAAATTATAACCTAGTATTTAATATGAGCAATAGCGACAAAGGTCTTCAGCTCAGGGGAAAGTTAAGAAAGAAAGGAGGAAATTAGAAAAGTGCATGACGAAACATGCCTTAAGCGGGAATCGAATCCGCGATTCTTGGGATGTCAGCCCAGCGCACCAACCTCTGGGCCAACGAACCGGTCATGTAAATTAATAAATTTTGTTATTGTTTGTTTTAATTATGTATTCGCAAATATTTGTAAATACATATATTAGTTTTAATTATTTAATAATATTTAATTATTAACAAATTTTATTGTTTTTAAATTCTTCATTTGTAATTAATGGTATTTAGTTGCGCGGAGTAAGTTATTAATTTTTCTTATTTAATAGTGTTTTGTAATTAATAAATTTTATTGTTGTTTGTTTTAAATTATTCATTTGTAATTAATGGTATTTACTTGCGCGGAGCAAGTTCTTAATTATTCCGTTTTGGCGGACTATTTTTTCAGTTGCTCGAAGCTAACTGATTTTAACTTAACAACTGAACTTACTCGAAACCTCCTAATAAAAATGCCCTACGTGACTTTTCTTCAAAACAATTGTCGCACCAATGGGTGCAACGATCATATTGCGTCTGTATTCCATTGCCTCCGTGGGAAGCAATACTACGTCAGCTTATTTTATTTTTGCTGTGTAGTTAGTTGTGTTAACTTCTCCCCTCCTAAATGAGGGATGTCCGCGGACATCTCAAGTGTCTTCAAAATGTTTTTCTACAGTTCTGGCTGTGGCGGCTTTTCTCCTTCCCTATAATGAAAATGACAGGGATTAGCAAAGCACCGATAACAAAAATTGTGACCAAGTTGACCGGTGGTCGTCTTGCATTGTGCGAAAGTTCGAGAAGCTAGCTGCTGAACGCAAGTTTTAATACCAAGTCTCTTACAGAATTGCATCGTTGTTCCTTGGCATTGCTTTATGGAGAAAACATCTCTACTACAGATTGCGACGGTGTTGTCAAGAAGTGACAACATTTTGTTGTTACGTGGTACCGGAAGAAAAGTAATTTTCCTGCAAACTAACTTAGGTCTAGGATACTTAACGAAAAAGTGAAATAATTTTTTGTCGTGGAGAACTTTAAACTTAGAAACTAACATGATATCGGTTATTGTTAAATTGATGAGAGACTCGTTATTCGAAAGTGCATTCTCCTCTACATTAACCAAAATAATTATGCTTAGTAACCCTAACTGTGCTAGAGTGATTGAGAGGATTAGATTATCTAGATCAGAAATTATGGCACTGTTTCTGACCAGATGTGTCTCGTAAAGGTGGGAGGTGTCTATTGGCTGAGCTTTTTGCATTTTTAGTATGTTGTTTATGGTATCCGTAAGGTTATTGACCTGTTACTGTGATTGTAAATTAATGTTTGCTTGTTTGTTATTTCCTACCTTAAGCCTATCTAATTCTATTGTTACTCTCATAAAGTCGTCAAAGTCCGGTGTACCCGCTATGACCTTAAGTGTAGTCCCCAAAACATTTAGTCTACGGGTTCGTCTCGTAGGGCCATTTATTGTACGAAGCAGTTTTTCGATTTATGCAAGATCGGCTGCCATCGGTTTCTTGAAATGGCTTTGCGGCAATTAGTCCAACGCAGAGTAAGTCCGTTATTGGTACGTAGTCCTAGTGCGTAAAGTTGATTATGTTAGCATTGGCTGCGTACGCTGTCACCATTCCAAGTATCAGAGTTCTTATTTATCTACCGTCTCCTTTGTCCCTTCTGCTAAGGAACGGAGGGCATCCATTGGTTTTTTGTTGATAAAAGAATGGGTTGTGTTATTTTACTCGATTGTGGCTAAGAGTATGAGGTCTGCTGTATCCTCCATCCCCCTTTCCAGTTTGTTACACCTGGCTATTTCACCAAGCGTGATATGGAAACTTTCAATCTAGCCGTTGGATGTGCTATGCAGAGAAGGCGCATTGACAATATTGATATTAAAATGGTCTCTAAGGCATGATTTAAAACACGGTTTTATGTCAATTATAGTGCGCGAGGGTATCAGCTGAAGTACTGCTAATTTTGAGAATTTATTGATACATGTCAGAAAGTATTTGGAATTTGTGCAGTCAATATCATGACATGAAGGATTTCCCCCGGAAGAGTTGGAATGGATGTTTTTCCAATTGGGTGTTTAGTTGCGTGCCTATCATACTTCACCCTAGAGCAGATCCTACAGTTATTACGACCTCCTTGGCTTTCTTCGTAGTAGTAGTCATTAGGTATTTGCTTGACGTTCTCTTGTGAGGCCCTGTGGGTTCTGTTATATTCTTGATTTATGATTTCCAATTGCTCGTCGGGATTGAAGATGTCTGCTACAAACTTTGTTGTGTGACGGAAAGCGGTGGTTGGAAAAAAATTTACCAGCTGGTGTTGAATTTTTGCTAATAAGGGTAGCTCGCAATGAATAGCATTGACTGCATCAGGGTTTACAAAGAGTTTCATTATCGGGGAAAACTTATTGCCGAATATTATGAATGTTTTTTATTTTTTGGCGGGTGTTGCCCATAATCTAGGATAATTTGATTCCTGTAAACGATTATTTGCTTTGACACCGATTCCTTTTAAACCCTCTAGAGGCCTGATATAACTGTGTCGATATGTAATTTTAACTCCTGCTTCCCTAGTGTTGTTGTTACCCAGGGCAGGAGTGACTTACCCCTCACAAATTAATCTAGTCATTAACCTCGTAATCTTCCAAGGCAACTGCTGCGGATTCAGCTGCCCCCTCATAAGAGCATTCTTGGTCGTCTTAGTCAACACACTTCTGTTGATTCAAGTGGTTGACCCTTTGAAACTTTGGTCTAGTATAACGGTCAAAGGTTGCAGGTCGTTTTGGAATGAAACCATTTCCCCCTTGCGTGAGTATTGTAGGCTGTCCGGGCGTTGATGATTAATAGCATGGGGGCCATATTGGTTCTGATTACCAAAACCCTCTTGACGGAAATTACCGTTACTATTTCTTTGCTGGCTGTTTCGGCCATTCTAATTCCTCATTTGATGTTGGCCATTTTGACCGTTCCCATTTCCCGGTTGATTATCGTTCCTACCCTGCCTAACAATATATGGGTTCTTGTGAGTAGCTGAGCTATTTCTATTATTAGCATCGGGGAATCCTCCTTTTCGTTTTTCTGATTTGGTTTCTATGCAACTTCGGCCTCCCTATTCGCGAAACTAGTGGCAAGTACATACCGTTCGTGGTTTGCATCCACTTCTTGAGCGAGAGCTAAGGCGGTATGTAAACTTTTAGGCTGTGTCGCGAACAGTATATCACATAAGGGTTTCCTAAGGCCTGAAATAAAAAGCCTAAGGGCATCAGCCCTATATTTTGCATTTATTGCTTCGGCAACTTCTGCGCCATAGCTCATTTTGGTTTCATTGGCCAAGGAAGACAGTTGTTTCGACACCTCGTCATAAATATCGAATACATTAGAGGTACGCAGCCTTAATGTTGATAACTACCGCTCTATCAAGTATATTTGCCTTTTGTCTGAAACCGTAATGATGTTATTGTTGTTGTTGTCTTGGTGTTGTTTTTATTATTGTTGGTGTAAGCTGATGTTGCTATTGCTGTTGTTTCTTGATGTTTGTTGATGTTGATGTTGCTATTGGTGTTCTTCTTGAGGTTAGTTGAATGTTTTCAGTTTTTCTCTTTTATTCTTTTCGAAATCACCCACTGCAATTTTTTTTTTCTTTTCGTTTATTTTCTTTTCACAAAATCACATGCCCCACGTTGGGCGCCAATTAATAAATTTTATTGTTTGTTTTAATTATGTATTTGTAAATATAAATTATTCTTATTTAATAGTATTTAATTATAAACAAATTTTATTGTTGTTTGTTTAAAATCATTCATTTCATTTCTAATTAATGGTATTTACTTGCGTGGAGCAAGTTATTAATTATTCTGTCTTGGTGGACTATTTCTTCAGTTGCTCGAAGCTAACTGATTTTAACTTAACAACTAAACTTACTCGAAACCTCCTAATAAAAATGCCCTTCGTGACTTTTCTTCAAAACAATTGTCGCACCAACGGATGCAACGATCATAATGCAAAAAAAATGCCGAAAACGAGCGAAACAGACAAATTAGTTAAATCGACTACAGAAATGACAATAAATGACTTATTAATGCAAATTTTTGGTAGTGACGGTGGTAAGAAATAATATTAAATAAATGTGTACCTCTATTCAGACCAATGTGGCAACGCTAATATTTTATGCAATTTACTCAACTCACGAGATTTATGTATGCAGTATTTAGGAAGTTAATTGAGGATGGGACCGTAGTGATTTATATGGATGACATAATAATACCATCAGGAGATGAAGAAGAAGGGCTACAGATAATAAATATAGTTTTAGAGGTAGCAGATTCTACAGTGGAAAGTAACGTTTTTGGGATACAATATTGAAAATGCAACTATAATCACCATCAGTAGAGAAAACAACAGCTCTTAAAAATTTTCCGATGCCGTGGGATAAGATAGCCGTCCAACGATATTCGGGTTTAACTTCTTATTTCCGAAGATTTGTGAATAATTTCGCTTTATATGCAAGACCGCTTTCGAATCTTTAAGAAAAAAGGCAAACGTCCACATAAGTGATGAAGAAATAGCAGCGATTGAACAACTGAAAACATTTTTGGTTAACTCACCAGTGCTAACAATATTCAATGAGAGAGCAGCAACAGAAATTCATTGCGACGCGAGTATGTTTGGATATGGTGCAGTCTTGAAGCAGAAGAATAGCGAGGATCAACAATATCATACTGTTGAGTATATGAATCGGAAAACAACAAACTCCGAACAAAAGTTCCATTCGTATAGTCTTATCAGGCAAAGAAGACGCAATCGTCAAATCATGCATCGAATGTATTGTAAGCGAGGCCAAATATGAGTAGAAGGAGCGATTCCTAAATGTAATTGACAAATCGCATAGACCATTAAGAACGTTTCATATCGACCACATAGGACCAATGAAGATGACGCACAAATAAAACAATGATGTACTTGTAGTAGTGGATGCATTTTCTAAATTTGTATGGTTATATGCTACTAAGAGCACCGGAACCAATGAAGTGATTGATAGGCTACAGAAGCAGGTACACATATTTGGAAATCCCGAACGTATTGTCTCCAATAGAGGAAGAGCCTTTACCTCGAATGCATTTGAAGAGTATTGCAACGAGGAAAATATCCAAAATCTTGTAATTGACTTAGGTGTACCGCGTGGAAATGGGTAAGTAGAGAGGATCAACAAAATAGTTACAGGAATGTTGGCGAAACTGTGTGTTGAACATTCTAAAGCATGGTACAAGCATATCGGAAGAGTTCAACAACTTATAAATTCGTCTCCACCCAGGAGCACTAAGATATCACCATTCAAGATATTAACTGGTATAAAAATGTAGACGGCTTTCCATAGAGATTTGCAAGCTGCAATGAATGAAGGAATGTTGCGAGAGTTGCAAGAGGAAAAGAACGACATCAGAAATGCAGCAAGAGAAAACATTGCTAGGATTCAAGCTGAGAATCGACAGACATATAATAAACAGAGACAAGCAGAGTGAGAATATCGACCAAACGATTTGGTTGCCATCCAACGAGTACAATACGGACCAGGACTAAAACTGAAACAAAAATATTTGGGATCATAAAAAGTCGTACAGTGAATGAAAAATGAACGGTACAGTGTAGAAAAGGTGGGTGAGACGGAAGGACCTGTAAAAACAATAACTGTTTAAGAATACATGAAAGGATGGGAGCCAACATTCAGGTCGAATGTTGGTGCAGGACGGCCGACTGTGGGAATAGGTGGCAACGCCAAAATGTTGAGAAGTGGCAGAATAATTTTAAATAAAAGAGTTGGCAATTAGGACAAAAAATAAGGTTGGCAATAAAAACTATACATCCTACGCGAGTATCGGTTAATGACCCCGCCTTTAATGTTTACTGTTTTAGTCTGTAACAAATTCAGTTTGCATTTGTATTTTCAATCAAACTTTACTAAAGTCGTCCAACGAGCTTCTTTATATCTCATCATCAAATGGAGATGTTTTGACTGGATTAAGGAAATATCCCACATACATAATCATAATAATTTGTAAAAAAATGAAAAACAATGAAAACAGAAATAAATACGCAATAAATGTACAATGTTTTGACTAAGACATAAGATTATAATTACAAATTATACCCTAGTATTTAATATGAGCAATAGCGACAGAGGCCTTCAGCTCAGGGGAAAGTTAAGAAGGAAAGGAGGAAATAAGAAAAGTGCAGGACCAGACTTGCCTTGAGCGGGAATCGAACCCGCGACTCTTGGGATGTCAGCCCTGCGCACCAAACTCTAGGCCAACGAGCCGGTCATTATACCTATGTATATATTTTTTCTTATTTTGTTAATAATTTAAATTTTTTCTTAATTATTTCTTTAATCTGTCCATGTGTACAGTACATTCTTTTTGGTTGTCAATGATTGTGCAATTATTGTTATTGTCAATATTTGTTATTTGATCGGTCCAATATATTGGTTGTCCATCTTATGTCTAACTGGGTTACTAACATGTACTAAATCTCCTATTTCTATTCTTATTTTGTTAGTTTTCTTATCATATAATTTTTTATTCCTATTCTTATGTTCTTCTATTACATGATGTGCTCTTCGCTGAGTTGTCTGTAGCATTTTGTATTACCTAAATAGGAAAGAAAATGGAGCCCCCGACTTAACGGTTATCAAAAATTGATATGGCCATAATGTAAAAATTAAGGTTGAAAATTTAAACAAAAAAAAATTGACAAAACCAAACAAAAATTTGACATTTGGAAACAGAAGCGACGAACTCTTTTGCGTCCGTGCACCCAAAGGTCATCCGGGGGGAGTCGTTTGAGCCTCCTCTTGACGGTATTTATAGCAAGAGCAGATGCTAATCCGTTAGCATGCTATTTTAGCCGGTCATTATACCGGCTTGTGTGAAGGTTGATCTGCTCACGGACTGAGAAGATTCTCAGATCCCTGGAAATGACATCATTCCGCAAAAACAAAGGAGCATTTACTGTATGACAGAGGGCAGAGTTCTGCATCTTCTGGATGAGATAGACGTTTGACTCGGCAGCAGTGCCTTATAGGTAAATACCATATATCCAAGATGGGACAACTGTAGCCTTATAGATTGTACTTAATTACTTAGGCTAAGTTGACTACTGGGTCGAATAAGCCAGTTAAGCTTCTTAACTTTTTGACGACAAGTTGCAGCAGTTTTGACAATGTGTTTGCGCCAGGTAAGTCTCCGGTCCAAGATCATACCCAGGTAACAGGATGAGCCCACCGGAGGTATGACCGAATTGTGGAGCAAAACGGTTGGACCGAAGTCTCTCCTAAGAGCAAAAGTACAATGCTGAGATTTTGAGCTATTAATCGCGATATTCCAACGGTTAGCCCACCTGCTGAAGCCATCTAGGAATACCTGAGTTATCTCAGAAGCCTCGCTTGCACTGGAATAGCTGGCGGTGAAAGCAGTGTCATCGGCATACGTGGCTAGCAAAGTATTATCAGCAACAGGTACTGGTAAATCATCAGTGTAGAGTATGTAGAAGGCAGGCCCTAGGACACTACCCTGAGGTACACCAGCACAAATCCTGCGGATGCTCGATCGTTCATCCCAGACTTCAACCATGAATATGAGTCCAAGCAAGTATGATCTAAGAAGGTGCTGAGCGGTTGGGAGGAGAGACTTTAGCTTAAAGAGTAAGCCTACTTGCTAGATGCAATCGAACGCTTGCTGAATGTCCAGAAAGATGGCAGAGCTATACTTTTTGTTTTCAAAGGCATCGAGGAGATGCTGCACATCTCGATGAACTTGTTCTGGTGCACCATGAAGATGCCGAAAGCCAAACTGGTGGTCAGGTAAGGCACTCTGAATGGGAATTGCCGCCAGCATTCGTCCAAGGAAAATTTTGGAGAAAACCGGCAGCAAACTTATCGGTCGATATGACGCAACAAGGATCCCCGGACTACCACGCTTCGGAATCATGACAATAACAGCACACTTCCATTCCCATTCCCTTTTCAGGGAGGGCCTTTGCAACTCTTCCGTCAATCCCACCGTAGCCAGGAGCCCAATAAGGCTTCAACTTGCTGAGCTGCAGACGCACTCCATCAGGCATGATCGGAGGGATGGGCTGTAAGTCTGAGAGTTCAGTAGCACGAACGTCGTCTGAGCTAGCGAGGTAAAAGGGCTTAAAACGGTCTTGCAACTCATCAGCAAACACGGCTGCTATCTCAGCATCGGTTCTGGAAAAATGACTGTAATTGGTGCTGTTTTAACCTACCTATTTCATTGAACATAGGCATCATTAATTTTTTACATTTGACGTAGTTTCAAAGTCATATTCAACTTGTTTTTTGTTGGAGTTGGACCAGCTGATTTATCGCATGATATGCGCAAATTAATCATTAAAATGTATTGGGACTATGCATTAATTTTAAAGGTTGCACACAGATGGCGTTATTTACAACAGTATCGCATCTGGCAATACTGTAACTATATTCATGTCAAAGCCTCATCATTAGGCTTTGTTTACCAGTATCTGTCATTTCGCTGAAGTGTACACAACATAGTTTTTTTGTGCTCCGAGTATGTCAACTTTCGTGCCGTCAAAACGCAATTTGCGGGAAGCCTTGCTTTTTTGCTTCAATTTGAAGAAAAATACCACCCATGCCCGTCAATTGCTGTTGGATGCCTACCCGAACCATACTCCATCGATTTCAACCTGTGAGTACTGGTTTCGACGCTTCAAAAGTGGTGTTTTTGATACCGAGGACAAGGAGCGACCTGGCCAGCCCAAAAGGTTCGAAGACGCAGAATTGGAGGCATTGCTGGACCAAGACCCGTGCCAAACGCAAGAAGAGCTCGCCGAAACGTTGGACGTTGACCAAGCAACCATTTCCAGACGTCTCAAAGCGATGGGAATGATCCAAAAGCAAGGTAATTGAAGAGACCAAAAAATGGATCGATTCATTCATAGCCGCCCAGAAGCCGGAATTTTGGAGAAACGGAATCCGGAAATTGAAAGAAAGATGAGAAAAGGTTGTGGCTAGCGACGGACAGTACTTTGAATGATGTATCAATCCATTTTGAAATCGAAATAAAGCCCCATTTTTGGTGAAAAAACCTTTAAAATTAATGCATAGTCCTAATATTTGGAAAACGGATCTCTTCGAGAAATGGAAATGTGATTGGTAAAGTGCAGTCGGCTGTTCACAGAATAATTACTAATTTTGTAAACAGCGTTCAATTGACATCGGAACATGAAGACGCTGTAAAGCCTCAAATATTGACAGCACAAGAGGAGCGCCAAATATTCTCAGCACTTCGACCAACTCGTAGTCTCACTGGCACGGGAACATTCAACAGCGAATATGTAGACTCGAATTTGTTCACTAGACTATGAATTGCTTGTCTACTGAGACGAATATTACGACCAAAAATTGGCGTTAACGCTCTTAAAGCTGCAGTCACCGACTCGGAATTTTGGTAGTAAATTTTAATTATTTTTTTATTTTGACATTCATAGTTTGGTAATTGGTTTAAGTTCATGTATTTGGACATGCTAAACAATTATTTACATACAAGTGTTTCAAAATTTGGGCTAGACAGTCGAAATTTCTTGTTCCAACAAAACAATGACCCAAAGCACTCACCACATCACGTGTACGAATGCCTACTTCACTACTGCAAGCAACTAAACCGCACCCCAGTCACCAGATTTCAACCACATAGATCCACTAGAAAAAAAGGTTTATAAAACACGGTGTATCATTGAAACACTCATTGAAAGTCTAGGTCACGAATTAAAAAAAAAATTCAGCTAATGACACAGGTGTCCTGATAAACGTATGCGACGTCTTTTCGATTCTGTAATTAAAGCCAAAGATGGTCCGACAAACTACTGAAAATATTTTTGCAATGAAAATTTCTGTAGGTGCGTTGAGCGATTTCTGATAGTAGGTAAATGTACGAATTTACGTCACAGCCATGCTTTTGTTTTTTCTCTTTATGCTCATTATTTTTGTTTTAAATTTGCAACCAAGCAAAAAGGAAAGCCGCGTACATCAACGTCGCTGCTTGTTTTGCTTGGTTGTGGTAATCTGCTTGAGAGCAACAGCGTAAGCAATGAATATAATATTCTTATATAAGTATTATATTATATATTATTATTAAAAATTTGGATAAAAAATACTTATTCTACTTAAAATTTCGACGGAGACAGATAAATAATTTAATTGCATTTCGTTGGTATCAGGACAAATTGGGTGAATGGTACCTGGGTTTAACTGTTTTTTTTAATGATAGCTTCCGTTATTCCATGAAATCCGGTCATGCTCCCGAATGTGAGACTTTACTAAATAGTGGATGTTGGTCACACGGCAAATCAACGATTGACTCCATTCGAAATGCTAACAACAGCAGCATTTTCGACACTTCTATCCGCGACCAACTTATCCGTCAAAAATATATTAAAATTATGTGGGTTCTCGTCCATTTCAAAATACTTTGCAATGAACTAGCTGACTCTCGTGCTAAGCTCGCATTAACAGAACCATTGCACACAGTAAACATATTGGAAAAGCAAAGAACAAAAAATGAACACTGTCACGAAAATTAAATTTTAAATTTTCTTAAATTTTCTACTCTCGAGATACCCAACAACAAATCGTTTGTACTCACATAATACCCAACAACAAAATTGCACATTTGACTGATTCCACCATATGTAACGCGCCTTTATTAAAAACCTATAGATTTATCTAAATTGAGACCCATTTCCGACCGAAACTATTGTTGGGTGAGCTGTTTGCGTAATTCTACTTGGTTTCAGTATCTTTGATGCACGATCAGATAAAATCATTTCTGTACGAGATTTTCAGTACAAACTCTAAAAATCGAATCCAAGCTTAAAGTGGGCTTAATCCATATTGCAGATTTTTGAATTTACATTACTGACATGAATTGGTTACCAGTTCAGTGTTTGGCGCTATTTAAGCGCAATCCGGCGGAGTTCTTACGTCGTTTCGTGACCGTCGACGAAACATGGATTCACTGGTACACACCAGAGACGAATCACTGAAAGATATTGCTCTTTTTCCATTTTTGTAAAACTGACCAACACGCTCGCTTCCAAAGACTATCAAAAGAAAGCTAATGAAGAGAATTGA
The DNA here is from genome assembly GCA_037043295.1 of Amiota minor. NCBI lineage: Eukaryota > Metazoa > Arthropoda > Insecta > Diptera > Drosophilidae > Amiota > Amiota minor. The sequence continues at coordinate 41,160 of JBAMAW010001188.1, forward strand.
CTGAAACTTCGACAGTAGGGTACTAAAAGAATGTACTACGTGATGGTAACACTCTTTTGTAATAGCAGCCCTCGTTAGTGGTGATATGCAGAAGCAGATGTTGGAGGAAGACAAGATAGGTATACTCTTTTATTATTTCGTGTATTTTTTACAAAACTTAAATATCTGAACTTGTCAAGTGAATCAAATTTTTTTGGAGCTCCATATATAGGGAGAAGAGTCTATATTTTTAAATATTTCTTCACAATCATTTAAATCATTACGTTATTCTAATAATTTAAATATTGGTGTTTTATCCCTTTTGAAGATTGCTGATGTTGTATCACAGACAGTTATTGCATGCAAAAATCAAATATGTGGTTGAGATTTTGGATATGCAGATAAACTTTCCGAAGAATATATTTTCGTTTGTACCTGAGCTTCCCCTGGTTTTAAAAAGTAAATAATTCGTTGCAGTCAGTAGTTCTATTTGTTCCACTGGATTTTTCTATTGCTGTTTCAATTATGAGGACATCAGCGTCATTATCAGATTGTTTCATTAAAATGTTCATAGCTGTGAATTTTTCACATTCATATGAAGCGAGACTTGTATTTGACAGAAATTGTTGTTGGTTTGTTGGAACTGTCATAAATCGATCAAAAACGACATCAGAAAATGAAGATGTTTTTGTAGTCCGACGACGTTGCTCTGCAGCTTTAATATTTTTCTTATAATTAGAATAATGATCAAATACTATAGTCACGCTTTGACCAAAATGTTTACGTACGTACTGAACGTAATTATGGAAAATATCATTATCATGTTCCTTTCCGATCCCAAACAATGTGGTGTAAGAGATGTCTTCCATCGATGATGTAAGTAGCATTTGTGTTATTAATTTCAATGTTCATAGATTGAAAGCAATCATAAATAGCTGACTTATGTGTTTTACGCATTCTAATTGCATCAAAGAGTGATAATGGGTATGCGCTAATTCATTTTCGAAGAATTTTTCAAGTTCATACCCCAAATGTCTCAGTGATACTCATGCGTTGAAATAACAATACAGGGTCTATGAGTACCTTCTTATCATGAACTTTTGACTTTTAAAGAGGAAGTACTTTATCAGCGCGTCTTAATTGAATATTATTAAATGTTTGGCCAGTCATTTTAGTCAGACAAGCAATTTTAACTTCACAAGTATTATGACAGTGCGATTTGAGAGCGGGTGCATATGTATTTTAATAACATTGAACGTCTGATGAATGGCCAGTATACCGTGTAAAAATGCATATTAGTGTTCATCAACTTTTAGACTCCTGATAACTCAGGAATGGTGATTCTTACGAGAACAAGTTCTATAATAGTCTTTGTAGAGAATTGCATGAATATTGCTCTAGACACTTAGCGTTTACGAAAAAATGTGAAAAACCGAAATCTTTGACCTTTGACCGTGAATAACTTTTGTAGCGACAATCGGATCGATGGGGACTTTCACATTTTATTTATAATATTATCTTGAAGTCATATACCAATTTTCAGCTCTATGCGAATTATTGCAAAGTTAAATGCTATTTTGACCGGACTAGTAACACATATTTCCTTTTTTGTCTATTTTTTATTTACCGTTTTTATATTTTGTTCGTTTTACACACGCGTCTATTCACATCAAAATATTCCAAATAATGAGAGAATGAGAGAATTTCATCATCCACACATAAATACACAAACAAATGCAAAAATGAGAGTAAAGATTTGAAGAAAAATCAAAACGTTTTGATTTTCGCCAGACAGTGTTTGAAAAGAGAAGAATGAAGTAGTCAAAGCAGACAATGTGCAAAAGGGAAGAGAATAAAATAAAATTGTCAAAGTAGGCATAAGTTCAGGCGTATGTGTGAGTGTGTATGGTCATTTTCAATGATCGCGTCGTTTACAAAATTTCGAAACGACAGTTAATTTTTCTTTAATTTTTATGTGTATATAAATAGGCAAAAGCAAAAGGCTCAACCCTCATCTGTTTGTCAACCGATTTTCTTATTTTCATACTCTTCACGGGAGTGAATAGTATTATAAGTTAGTGATGAAGTTTGTAACAGGCAAAAGGAGATAAAAAAGAGACATAATGTATATACACACAGCGTCAAAAGAAAGTGAACACATTCGTGTTTTGAATTAAAAGTTTTATAATTATGTATTAATGAATACAAAATAAAAAGTTAGTATGCCGAATTCAAGGCTTACATTTTAGGAGTCGATTTCAATTTAAAGTTTAATCAAAATCAATACAGAACCAAAAATAATTCATATTAATTAAAAAAGTCCAAATATATTTTTTTTTCCATATTTCGGGGAATAACCTAATTTTTTTAAGGAAAACGATTATTACTCATGTGCTTTGTTATGTTAAATGTTATTTTGAGTGAATTCCTAATATAAAAGTGTATAAAATCAAAACAAAAACAAAAAATTCTCACCATGGGAAAGCAAACATCGCTCGAAAAATCATATTAGAATTACGAGAGAAAGGCAAATCTTTGCGTGAAATTGCCGAAATTGTAGGCAGGCCCTAGCACAATAAAAAAAAATAATTGACAAATATACCACACATCGACTTACTGATACTCAAGTTAGAGCTGTAGTAAGAAAAGTAAAGGCAAATCCAGCCTCAAGTGCAGTCAAAATTTCAGAAAATATTACCCAGACATCAGACAAATCAGTAAGCGCGAGAACGATCAGGAGAGCCCTTCATAAAAATGGCCTACACTAACGAATACCCCGCAAAAAGCCATTCATATCAAAGGTAAATCAGAGCAAGCGTGTGGATTTCGCCAAAAAAATACATTAATGTGTCTCCAACTTTTTGGGAAAACATTCTTTTTACTGATGAGAGCAAATTTGAAATTTTTCTTTCCAAAAGGACATCGAAAATATGGCGTACCACTAATGAAGCATTTAAAGAAAGTTGTGTAACCAACACAGTTAAGCACGATGGGGGCTCAGTTATGGTTTGGGGCTGTATGGCGTCATCTGGAGTCGGAAATCTGGTTTTCATTGAATCAACAATAAACAAGATGGATTACTTAAACATTTTCCAAAACAATGTCGCCCCCAGTGTCGACAAAATAGGCCTGTCGGGCAATTGGATCTTCCAACAAGATAACGATCCAAAACATACAGCGAGAATTCTGAAGGAATGGCTACTGTAGAGGACCCCTAAGACATTTGACCATCCGCCACAATCTCCAGACCTCAATCCAATTGAGCATTTGAGGGAACACCTGGACAGGAAGATCAGGCAGAGGACAATTTTGAGCAAGGAAGACCTAAAGAAGTGTCTAATGGAAGAATGGGTCAAAATCTCTCCTGATGTGACAAAAAACCTTGTCCAATCGATGCCAAGGAGACTTAAGGCGGTTGTGCAATCTAAAGGGAAAAATACAAAATATTAAAATTTAAAAAAGTGTAATATGTTAACTTAATATATGCCACTTTGCATATACTGTTCACTTTTTTTTGACGCGTAAAATTTGGACTTTTTTTTAATTAATGTGAACTATTTTTGGTTGTGTTTGATTACACTTTAAATTGAAATCGACTCCTAAAATGTAAGCCTTGAATTCGGCATACTAACTTTTTATTTTGTATTCATTAATACATAATTATAAAACTTTTAACTCAAAACACGAATGTGTTCACTTTCTTTTGACGCTGTGTGTATATTCTTGATCAGCTCGATTAGTTTACAAATTATTACCGTATTAGTTGACTTAAAATGATTGTAACATAGAGAAAGTAGACGAAGACGTACCTTTTAGAACATTAAAAGAGTTTGTGTCAGAGTATAATGGAGAGACCAATTTTGGTGTGTGGATTACACAAGTTAGAGGAATTCGTGAGGCATACAATTTGTGTGATGCTAAGTTAAGCGCATTAGTGTTTGCCAAAGTTAAAGGTCTTTACCTTTACAATTATGGCTTTATATCAAACCTACCTTAATGAGTGACAACATTGATTACATGCAACGATATTCTTCGAAAGACGAATTACTACAAGCTCTCAAAAAGGTTGACCATGTAAAGCGTCCGCAGTTCCTAAAAGAATCGACTTGGACAACGAAACGTCCCGGACCAGTGAGTCAAATGATGCCGGCAACATCTTTGATAATAGCAAGATAGACAAGTCAAAGCAAAAGTGTTACAACTGTAACAGCGTTGGACATTTTGCGGCTGAATGCAGAAAGTAGAGAAGAGAGAACGGCGCTTGCTTCGCCTGTGCAGACTACAGACATCGGGAGGCAGATTGCAGCCTCTATAAAAAGAAGATGACACCATATGACACAAAAGAATATGTAAGGTATTCTAACTAAGAAGTAGTGAATAATTCTAAAGTATCTCTGTTTGTGGAATGCCTCATTGGCTCGGCAACTCCATAAGTTTTGTCAAAAAATCTCTCATGCCACCACGAGTAACGTATGAAGATATATCAGATAAAGCTTATTATGAAATTAACAAAAGCAAATTGAAAGTGTATGGAAAATTTTTAGTTTATGTAAAAGTTAACAAAAAAAAAAAAAGCACCAGTAAAGCTAAATTAATTTTACATGCAAATGGGAATGAAAAAGAGCCATTAATTAAACATTTAACTACCAATTATAAGGAATTGGTACCAAGTAACAAGAATAATGAAGTTACTAATGAAAATGTAATGTGTGGGGATCGACATAGAGAATAGGTTAGGAAATACCGTATAAGATGGTAATGGGAATTTTGAAAAGCAAATACTGGCTATTAGTTGTGAGTTTGAAGATAAGATGCAATTGGTTGTAGGCGACAATATAAAATATTTCGAACGACAAATTTTTGAAGAAATTTTTCAATAATTCTACGTGAAACCTCGTCGACCTGATGAACCAAGACTAAAGAGTGAAATGAAGTTGATATTAGAAAATAAAAAACCTTTCAATTGTCCACCAAGAAGACTATCGTAAGCTGAAAAAAATGAATTACAAAAAACAGACGAGTATTTGGAAAAGGGATACATACGAGTTAGTGAATCAGAATTTGTGTTTCCAATAGTTTTAGTAAAGAAGAAAACCGGAGAATTACGAATGTGCGTTGATTTTAGGTTACTTAACAAGGTTACAACAAAAGACAACTACCCGCTTCCGTTGATAGATGATTTGTTGGATAGGTTGTCAAAGAAAGTGATATTCACAAAGTTGGATTTAAAAAATGGGTTTTTCCATGTCTTTATGCTCGAAGAATCAGTAAAGTATACATCTTTCATAATTCCTTTGGGGCAGTTTAAATTTTTAAGAATGCCGTTTGCCTTAAAAAATGCACCATCGATGTTTCAGAGATTTATTAACGAAATCTTTGTGAATCTAAAGTAAAGTATTTAGGTTATACAATTACAGAAAAAGGCATGCAGGCCGACGAAAAAGAGCTTGAGGCGGTAAAAAATTGTCCAGTACCAAGTAAAGTCCACGAAGTCCAAAGTTTCCTTGGTTTATGTTCCTATTTTAGACGGTTTATAAAAGATTTTTCCACGATAGCCAAATCCTTACATGAGTTGACACGAAAAAAAAAAACAAATTCTGTTTTGGGCCAATGAATTAACATCGTTTGAATGCCTCAAAGAAAAACTTGTCAATTCTCCAATATTAGCGTTATACAATGCGAAGGACGAAACAGAATTTCACTGTGATGCGAGTACGATAGGTTTGGTGCAATTTTGCTGCATAAAAAGGATGATGGAAAATTTCACCCATTTTTTTTAATCGAAAAGAACTACTGAGACAGAGCCTGAGTGCCATAGTTTTGAACTAGAACCCTTGGCGATAGTAAGTACATTACAATGCTTTCGAGTATATTTACAGGGTATTAATTTTAAAATAGTCACTGATTGTAATTCGTTAACGTTAACCTTAACAAAAAAAGATTTGAATCCAAGAATTTCAAGATGGGCTTTAGAACTACAAAACTATAATTATGTCTGTTGTGACGCAAATTAAAAAAAAATTTATTATTCGCTTTGCGCCCACTGTGCTAGCTCCTTTATTTGTTTGTTCTTTTTGCTTTCATTCTCGTTGCGATTTGAAACTAGTACTTTAGTTTGTCATAAGCTCAGTCGAATGCAAGCAAGAGAAACGGCAGGTAGTGAACGAGAGACAAGTGGGCACAGATGTAAGTAAGCAATAAACACATGCAAGTATTAGAATAACATTATAAACTTTAATAGATTTTAGCGATCATCTTTGTACTGAAGTAAATAAAGCAAAATAATAAGAAATTTAATTGCTTGTTTTTTCTTCAAATTGGACGCTCAAAGTACGTGATCGAAGAAGTCTCCACCGGCGCCGCACTAAGCGCCAACGTTCTAAAATATCTTTGCATTCCAAGATAATGGCATTCTGAAATATCTGTGAATTCCAAGATATCAACATTCGAAAATATCATTGAGATTCTAAGATATTGGCATTTGGAGAAAATGCTTCTTGTATGTAATCGGACTTCATTCCTTTACACTACGTAAGTTTTGAGTTTTCTTTAGAATTGATTATAACAATTGAGCACTAGCTTAGTGGCTACGGACATTAGTGAAATTGGTCAAACTGAAATCTGTACCACGCCGCTACAGGTGACAGTTTCAAGTCCCGTACATCAGAGTGCTGTTATAAATCAATATGGAAATGGAAAAAGAGAATGAAGGAAATGATAGTGGTAACGGAACAAGTAACGTTAATGGGGCCGCAACAGAGTCCGCTAACAATTTACCGTTCAATGAATTTGAGGAAGATCGAAGTCCCAGAAGTAGCCAAAACTGCACGTGCATGTCCTGCTTAGTGAAACTTTGCAAGCAAATACGGCAAGTTTTAACCGAATGACAGCACCATATGGAAATATTTTTGCTGGTATTAGCAGGTCGAGACCGCAGCACCAGTACGCTGTCACAAGTACACAATATGTTGAACCGACACATGCAAACACAATGTTAACATCAGCACAGATATGCTGCTCGATATGTGGTAAGCAGAGATTTGCCCATCTTTTCTGGTAAGCCTGAGGAACAGTCAACTGAAAGATGCAGATATAGTAATGAAGAGAACCTTATTAGGCTTCAGAAATGTCTGAAGGGATCTGCGTCGGAAGCGGTACGTGGAAAACTGATGATTCCCGCTACAGTACCATATGCAATTGGTACGTTGAGGATGCTATATGGTACAGCGAAAATTATTCATGCAGCACTGCAACAGAAGCTGAGAGAAGAGCCTGCAATAAAACCCAACAATTTGGACTCGATCATACGATTGGCATTGGCTGTCCAGAACTGTTGTGCCACAATGTTTGCAACGGGACTGCAGGATTTTCTAAATGACTCTGCACTGTTGAACGAGTTGGTTGCTAAGTTGCCAAGTAATTTGAAATTAGACTGGGGCAGACATCGTTTAACAACTGGTGGTGGGAATTTAGCCATATTCGACAATTGGCTGTTCAAAATAGCGATGTGTGCTTGTATGGTCACATCGTACAAAGTACAACACAGTAGCGGAACAAAGAGAGAAAGGGTAAGGAAGGTGGTCAAAGTGGACAAATAGGACAAGTCAATGAACAAGTAAAATAATAATTAGTCCAGTATGTCTTAAGTGCGATGGTGATCACCATTTATCAGATTGTGATGCATTTCGTGCTTTTAATGTGAACGAGCGGTGGAAGCTGGTCAAAAGTAAGCGGCTTTGTTTTTGCTGTGTTGAGATGAGAGGCATCTGCTAAGTCAAAGAAAAAGTGCGGTGTTGATAACTGTTCCGCTATGCACAACATGCTGTTGCATTCTAATGTGGCTAGAAACCATAGGAGTGGTGATACCAACAACCGGCGAATGGAAGGTGGTGTGACCAGGCAAGGAGAGTCTGCAGTTCTATTTCATGAGAATTCTTCATCTAAGGCGCTTTTTCGGTATGTAGCAATCACTTTGTATAATAAAACTGAATGTGTACATACATATGCACTAATCGACGAGGGTGCTGCATGCAGGTTAATGGAGACGGCTTTGGCAGATGAATTACAGCTACATGGTCCTAAGGAGCAGCTTTGTCTCAGGTTGACAAGCGATATAATGCAGTCTGAAGCTGATTCAAAAGCAATATGTGTTAGTGTTTCGGCATCAAGTAGTGGTTCACAATAATACAGACTTGATGGTGTGTGCACCACCGTTGGTGTGGAGTTACTGAGCAATAGCAAGCATTTAAAGGGTTTACCGATTCGACCATATAACAACATAAGACCACGGATGATCATCGGCTTGGACAACATAAAGGTTAGCGTACGACGTAACGGACGATATTGTAGCGGTGCGTTGCAAGTTGTGTATTGCCGACAATGTGTTGAAAACACTTCATCGCCTCGTGTACTGCATATTTGCCAATGTAATGATATACATAGTACATGCAAAATTGAAGAAACTATGAAGAAGTCATGAACCAAACCTCTTAGATCCAAGTAAGATGAGCGTTCGATGCAGATAATATAAAGAACTGCTGAATACATTTCGAGGGAGAAACGCTGGGGAACAGGCTTGCTATGGATGTTTGATAAAATGGCGGTACCTGATTCATACCCGATGGCACTTATACGATTAAAGTGCTTAGAAGCAAAGATGGTGAAATATGCGAAATGAAGGGCAATTATGATGAGCACGATCTAAAGCTACAAAGAGAAGAAATAGATCGGGAAGATGAAGTCGGCTGAGTTAATACGAAAAGAAACATTCTCATGGTTTCTTCCTGTTTTTACAGTCACAAATCCCAACAAGAAGAAAACACGTTTGGTATAGGATGCAGCAGCAAAAGTTGATGGTGTGTCTTTAAATGACATGCTTCTAAAAGGGCCCGATATGTTAGCCTCTTTAATAAGAATTCTCATACGCTTTCGAGAACGACCATTTGCGATTTCTGGTGACATAAAAGAATTGTTTCATCAGATAAAGGTACGCCGTAAAGATCAGGCTATTCAGAAGTTTTTGTGGCGTGACGGCGATTCCACAGGACTTCCTGAAGTGTATGTTATGACATTTGGGGCATCATGTTCACCATCGTTGGCGAACTTTATAAAAAATCGTAACGCCAACCGACTTAAAGATAGCTATCCAAAAGCAGTAAATGCTATTTGCTGCAACACTTTTGTTGATGATTGGTTGTAGTCGGTGGACACTGAAGAGCAGATGATAGAATTGGCAACGAATATGAAGAAAATACATGTAGACGGCGGTTTCGAAATGAGGCAATGGTCATCGAATTCAGCACGAGTCGTACAAGCACTTGATGATAAAAATGGAGCCTCGAAGCGGTATATAGGTGCTTTTGAGGAGCTGCAGGAGAAGTTCCTAGGTATGTTATGTGGTGGCAGCCAGACCAGGATATATTTACTTATGTGGTGAAGCCGGAGATAACTGCACATGCAAAGGCAACAAAGCGACAGGTTTTGAGCGTTGTAATGTCGATTTTCGATCCTCTAAGATAGTTTTGCAGAATATTTGGGGATCAGGAATTGGATGGGATGAGTATATCAATGAAAATGATATAGAAGATTGGTCGTGTTGGATCAAATTGCTACCCGAATTGAGTAAAGTGCGTATACCAAGATGCATGTCCCTAACGAGCCGTGCTAAATCACTGCAACTACATACATTTGTCGACGCTTGTATCAACGCATATGCAGCTTTGGTGTATTTACGCGCAATCGTTGGATGTGAAACGAGTTGTACACTGGTTGCTTCGAAGACACGGGTGGCCCCTTTGTAGCCTGTTCCGATACCACGAATGGAGTTGATGGTTGCTGTATTGGGTCTTAGGTTGGCGAAAAGTATCCAGTCTGAGATGTCACTTCGTATAGAGCAACGAATATTTTGGACTGATTCAAAAGATATGCTTTATTGGATCCATTTTGATGCACGTAAATTTCAACAATTTGCGAAGTAAAAGAATGGCGCTGGGTACCATCTGCACAAAACGTAGCTGATGATGGTACAAAATGGTGTAGGACGCCAGATATAAATGGGACGATTCGATGGTTTCATGGGCCAACATTTTTGAATTTAAACGAGTCGCAGTGGCCAACAACACAACTAAGCAATCAAAATAAAGCTATCAGTTTGCTGTATCATACTGAAGAGGTGTGTGTTTTGCCCGATCCACAAAGATTTAGTAAATTGGAGAAGTTGAGAGTTGCACAACGTTTCTTGTTCAGATTTTTACAGAGAGTGGTTAAAAAGCCCTGCGGAAAGCTCTTGATGAATTTGTTGAAGCTGGAATACATCTACGAAATGGATGTTGTGTTCATACGTGTCTGCCAAGAAGAGATGTTTACTGAAGAGATCCACACTTTTAAATGTGGTACAGCAGTGGTCAATCGCAAAGGCGCACTTTTCAAGTGTTCATCGTTTTTGGATGAGTTCGGTGTGATGCGGATACGCGGTAGAATTGATGCTATTGAGGGAGTCGCAGTCAACGTGAAGCAACCAATTATTTTGCACCGACGTCATAGAATTTCGTTTTTGATAACAGAATTTTATCATCGAACTTACCACCACTTGCATAATGAGATTGTCGTAAATGAAATGCGCCAGAAGTATTGGATTGCTGGTTTGCATGCATTGGTGAAAGAAGTAGCGTGGAGTTGTCAAGAATGTCTTATAAGAAGATCTAAGCCGAATCCACCAGAAGCTTACCCATTGAGCGTCTTTTCAGCCGTTTATATATACTGGAATGGATTATTTTGGACCTATGTTTCTTGCAGTTGGTCGACGTCAAAAAAAAAAAAAAAACGTTGGGTCGTTTTGTTTACATGTCTTACAAATGAATCCTTCTTAATGGCGCTGAAATTGTTCTTATGTCGACGTGGTGTATCGCGTCGTATGCCATCTGACAATGGTACCAACATCAAAGGAGCAAGCAGGGCTTTGAAGGATGACATCGAACGCATATCAACGTCTCCAGTGGAAAGACAGTAGTCAGAAATGGAATTTGTTTTTAATCCACCAGGAGCACCCCACATGGGCGGAGCATGGGAGCGAATGGTACGTTCTACAAAATCAATATTATTTGAAATTTTACCAAAGTCAGGTCTTCGTGATGAGGTGCTACGCTGACGTATGTGCCTTTCATTTCAGATCATATAGTCGTCCTAGAGCTATTGTTTCTGATAGAGGGAGCTGCTTTACGTCTAGCGAATTCCAAGATTTCATAGATATCAGTAATGTCAAACATATAAAAATGGCGACAGGATCACCCCAAGCCAACGGACAAGTTGAAAGGGTAAACAGAAAAATGTGACCAATGATTGTAAAGTTGGTAGATTCCGAAAAAGGTTTGAATTGGGAGAAAGTTTTAGAGACGGTAGAATTTACGTTGAACAATACATTACATAGAATGATAAGTGAACATCCCAGTAAAATATTGTTTGGCGTCGGATAGTAAGGTAGCATAGCCGATTGTCTCAAGGATAACGTTTAGTTTAGTTTAAAGGTCCATATCAGATAACAAAAATTTTGGAAAACGAACGATATATTTTAGAGGATGTTGAAGGTTTTCAGTTATCAAGGTTACCCTACAAAGGTATATGGGCAGTTCTAATATTATGCCTTGGTTCGATGGTTGTGGTAGGTGTAAGAAAGGTAAAAATTTGTCAATTTTAACGGAGTTCAAGAAAATTTTTATAGTGATCAAATAGAAATTGAAGAAAACGATGGCAACAATGATAAAGACAAAGAAAAATGTGAAAACAACGTTGTAGAAAGGGAAGCTGAATAAAAATGTGATAAAGAACTTAATACGAATAAGATAATAACAGGAAGTATGTCGGGTAGGGTCGGGAGATCCTGATTGTCAGGATGGCTGAATTGTTGTTTGTATTTTTTTTTTTTTTTTTCCCCCCATGGGGAAGCATTAAAAGCCGAACGAATCTACTATTCGAAGTGTGGGACTTGCACCCACTAAACCCCACCGTCCCAAGTCCTACAGTCCCCCTGGCACTACCACAAAGCATTACGTCAAGGAGGTTGTTGTATGTATATAAGTATGAAACAGTATATAAGTGCAGTATATAAGTATAGAGAAGTATTGTAGTATGTAGAAAATAAGCAACGTAACTGTCTGTTTATTCAATGAGTAGTATATAGGTATTGCGCAATGTATAATAAGTTTGTATATATAATGAAAGAGAATAAAGAAAGAAGAGGCAATTAATGGTTAATCGTCGAGCTGAAAAGTCAACGCCACCAGCTTTAATCTTGACTTGAATATTTAGACTACTATCGAAAAAATATGGACTTTCGACTTTGCTTTAATAATAACGGGACATGAAAAATGTTTTCACGCAAAAAAAATTACGGTAGTGTAGCGATACTACCCCGATTTTTGTTTTAGATTGAAAATGATTTTTTTATTTTGTTTTATATAAATATAAAATACTAGCTTTGCCCAGCCACGTAAAGCGTCAAGCACGTCCGAGCGTAGACGTCCAGTCGATATCTCACAGTAGAGCGACGTACTATCGTCGTAACTAACTCTCTGCAGTTTCAGTGATATTTTTCCCTGGAGGAGATCTTCTAACTCAAGGTCCGTGCTTTGTGCTTCCTCGATCTGAAATTATGAAGTTGCGTCCGTCGACTAGGTGTTTGAAATATTTGATGGCTTCGAATATTGGGAGTAGTTCTCGGTCGTACGTGCAGTAATTTTTCTCGGCGGTGCTTAATTTTTTGGAGAAAAATCCCAGTGGTTGCCGCCTACCATTCGTTCGTTGCTCCAAAACTTCTCCGATAGCCAGTTCTGATGCATCACAAACCAGTTGCAGTTC